>CAXKVI010000244.1:0-73333 GCA_964058755.1 Campiglossa producta
CGCCTTTTTAAATAATCCGAGTAATAGGTATATATGATTTAAAGTATGCATTTTCTAAAATAGCTTATCAGTCATTGGGAAGGAGCTCGTGAGCATCCTCCTTATACAGAACACATGCTACATAACGAAAACGATACTAATATCATCGACGAAGTGGTTGAAGTTGACAAGCCCGTTAGTCTTAAAGAAAAGTTGCATCAAGTTTTGACCAGTAGCTCCCAAATGTCCAACAATAGAATAGAAAATGAATTAAAAAAACGTTTGGGGAAAAAAATTTATATTTTTTGTAATGGGGGCAACAAAGGCTATTACCTTCAGAAAGCATTTGACTTTTTGTCAACAATGTTTAGGCAGGGGCCAGGTTAAGAGATGGCACTATTGACGCGCATAATAGCAATAATTTCTTTAAGATCACACTTCAGACTTCAGAAAAAGTAATTTTTCTCTAAGTCAAATGGCATTCATTATTATTTTTATCTGCAATGAAATTTTTATTATTACTATAGGTATGCATGTCGGAGACCAAATGGAAAAAATTTAATTAAAAAAAAATCATAACTATGTACGTAGTTTTCGCCACTATCGATTAAGAATTTTTAGTCATTTATATACATAAGTCGTTATTAATGTATAAAATAAGCTATTCCTGAATACATATATTTTATTTACAAATTTAATGTACATTTTTTTTTGTAAGTCGTTAAGTCAAATATGTACATAAGTATATTTGGCTATGTTTACCAGTAGAACAAACTCCTTATGTTTCAAGTTCCTGAATAGTAACTTTGAGTTACAAATTTAATGTTACTTTTCGTTCGTTATAAAAATGACTGCCTTACATACATACTTAAATGAATTACTATAACTTACTCTACTTTATTACATAGATATGGGGTGCCATCTTTAGCAACAAAAAAATGTCGGGACAATCCCGGGATCCGTGGATTGAACTTTCAAATCCCGAAAATCCCGAGAAGCTCTAAATCCCGGAAATTGGATTCCCTAGTGCTGACCCACTGGCTGAATTTTATTTCTGTTACATTATTTTCTTGAAGCAAAGTTTTGATTTTGTCAATAACAAACTCAGGTTTAGGGCATAGAGAAAAAGCAATTTGATGATGGATTTTCGCAAATTGATTTTTTGATGAAATTGTGGTATATGTCAGTAAAGTCAAATCCTTTTATTTTAAGTTCTTCTTTCAAGCCGCATATTTTTAACCTCATGTTTTGATTAACTTTGCATACGCACAGATTGTGAGTAACACTTTTACCAGCCAATATACATTCCCGAGGCCTAAAGAGCCTGAATTTTGACAAAGAAGTTTTTATATCAGGGAACTTTTCCTTAAACATCGTGTACAAGTCTTTGAGATTGAAGAGTAGTAATCTTCTTTGCTCTTGAGTACGCTGCCCATCCTTTAAAAAAGATATAAAGTTATGCATTCCAGGCATGACACGGCTGTGTTCTTCAGCGAAAAAAAATTTTTGCACTGCACTGACAGTAGAACTCGGAAGATTACGACCGGATCTTTTTTTTTTGCTGAGATCCGTCCTATTTCTATTTGGTGTTTTTGAAAATCTCTTTGGGAAAGCTTATTATATTGGTATTAGATTTGGTAAAAAAAAACTAATGGCGGCGATATAGTAACAGGTTATCATAACCTCCAACGAGATTTCTGCCGAGCTTCTCTTTCCAACTTGTGGTGTGTTGCTTTTGTGTTTTTCCCTACAACTTGGCGGGACCTCCAGTTTTTTGCCGACTCCGAACGGCATTTGCAATGCAAATAAGTTTTTGCTGAGAAGCTTCTCATAGCAGAAATACACCCGGAGAGTTTGCAAAACTACTGCCGGGCATTGATCCGCCACGACTTGGTGTAAAAGGCCGAACACTTAGCCGCTACACCACGGCGACCGCCAACTTCGAGGAATACAGAGCAAGCTCGGTCACCCAGGTACATAGTCTAATACAAAGAGATATTTAATATGAAGTAGAATAGGAATATCGAAAGAAGAAGCAGAAGAACTGGAAAAGGAAATGGGGAACAGAAACGAGAAGGAAGAAAAAGAAATGAAGCAGAACAGGAAGCTTATTGCACACTCATTTAAGTGAAGTTGGTTTTATCACTTGATAACTATTTGTTATAGGATATGCATTGAAAATATTAATTAAGCTTACATTAGAATTTCTTCGAATTTGGCTGCACTTGCTGTCTTCGTTCTTTGTTTACAATCATCACTTGTCACAATCTATCAAACAGTTAATTAAGACAACAGCTTTAACTCAATCCTTAAGTGCTCCGAGTCATAAAAAGGAATCACAATTTATGTATATAGAAATGTTTGTGCATTTACTTCAGTGGTGCACAGTATCCGCAGAGCTCCAAATGCAATACAAATTTTCTTGCTGCAGTACACTCTTGACTTTTTGAGCAACTTAACAGTAATTATAATAGTAAATTGCTGACTCTCTTGCTATTTGTTTAAATTTACAATGGTTTCTATTTAAATTCTGCAAAAACCTCAAAAAGGCATCCATAGTACCATCCTTTACATTGCTACATAGTAGGTTGCAACCGAGCTCCACCCAGCTCTTGAGTGCACCGCTGCTCTTCATACATATGTACCTACCTATAGCAGTTTTACACAGCAGCAGCAATAACATAAAAGTGTACAATCAACTCATACATAAATCATATTACAAATAGATCTCGTCTAGTAAAAATGTATATATACTTGCAATATTACTGACTTACGTTCAGATATTTCGTGATAAACAATTGCTAGAAGCCATAAAAATCGGATGAATAGACTATATAAACACATGCATCAAAACAATGCAATCACTCCACACACAACTCAATGAGACATATCAAAGCAAAAAAAAAGGGTAATAACAACAACAAAAATCACTTTTCGCAATTTCAATGCAATCTAATAGCAAAGGCAAGGCAAGAGCAGAACAGTAGAGCAGACCATTTGAACAATTGTTTGTGAATGTAATTGGTGTGTGATGTCAATTTTTCGAATTTTTAGCAGCAGCTGATGCTGGGTTTGCATATTTATAGCCATCATAAAGCAACATAGTGCCAAAATAGCACCAATAAAAGTCATTTCCATGTCCATGCAATTATGCACATCCATGCCTACGTCGTATATTTTTATGTAAAATGAATTGGACAATAAAATGCTAAAAATTAGTTTGAACACAAAATAAATATTAGTGAATTCTATGTACGTAAATTGACGATAAATGACAACAAATTTGTTTAGTTTCATTGAAAAATTGCTATAAGCCAGCTTATGTAAATTTTGCACAATGACAAATATGCCCATTTGACCCTTCTTGTATTGCATAGTGCACAATGTTCTATAGCAATTGGAGTATTGTGAGCCCTGTAGTGAATTTCTTCATACAAAGTACCTCATTTGTGTAGAAAATATTTGGTCAGTATCGATTTGCTACACCTTCCAAGTATCTTTCTAGAAATATCGGGCTCTCAGAGACTAAAGTGGTGGTAAAGGATAACACAGGACACACAGAATAAAGGGTTGCCACCTGTTTAAAATGCATTTGCTATTGAAAATGGATTAAAAATACCACAGTGCTACAAAAAAAAATATTTGAATACACTTTTAAAACGACCTAGTAGAGATTGTTCATCTTAAAAAAAAAATCAAATTTTCAACCGATTTTGAAATTATCAACGGTTTTGGGTAGAGAATTGTTGACACTTTCGAAATGTATATAGTGTTTTATTCATTTGAAAAGGGTATGACATGTTTTTCACGCGAGAAATAAAATTTTAAAAAAAAAAATTCGGTTTTTCCGGTTTCGACCTAATTTTTTTGGCACTAATTGACAATGAATGAACCTTATTGGGCATGCGTTGTCGAGAGGCATTCACTACTTAATTATATCAGTTTTATTTTTTGGAAAGGACTTCAAGTTTTCAAGATATTCAGCATAATCCAAAATAAAATTTTTTGGTCTCAAGCGCCCTGCAGGGGTACTATGTGCAAGAAGGCGGGTCGATTTGAAAATCACCCAAGTGATAAGGAAAATCGTGTTTTAGGGATCAAAATAAGATACTTTGTCGAAGGAAGCATACCTCTAAAACCAATTCTGATGACCGGATTGGCGGGGTGTAATAAGGCCTTTTGAGATAAGGCCTTTACGGCCTTATATCGCAACCAAAGTGAAATAAAGCCTTTATTTTGTCATTTTCAAAAAAGGTCTTATTTTACATTTAAAAAGAAATTAGGTCTTTTTTGAAATGTGCAATAACCCCTTTATTTATGGAAGTGTCTATTTGCACATGACTGTATAAATACGCGTCTTTTGATGCCCAACTTTCCCCTTTTGGACTAAATTATAGTATAGCTTAGTAAATTTGTATGGATTATTAGCTTTTCTTGGTCGTTGTCCCCTATACCTACGGTGACCATCCGTTCTGTTTTGGCAGAACAGTTCTGTTTTTAAGGTGCTTGTTCTGCGTTTTTTTTTTCTAAGGAAAATAACAGAAATGTTCTGTTTTTAAGCAAATGTTCTGTTTTTGTTCTGCTTTTTTGTTTTTTAACAAATGTAGAGTGTAAAGTTAGTTTGCTCAATAATTTCAAAACTTTATGAAAAATTTAAAATCTTTCAAAATATTTTAAAAATAATTTAGTTTATGTTTAAGGCGGTCAAGTGCTTCAGCGAAATCAAAAATTGAGTACGTTAAAATGCAAAAACGTACCAAATTTGGAAGTTCCGTACCCGGAAAAAAATTCGTACCAAAAATGGTACATTTCGGCCAAAACGGCAACCGTGGTTATGGTAGGTTTTAAATTAACAAGGAAATGTCTCTGACCATCAAGAAATACTATTCACAAAAAGGAAAAAATATACTTTAAACAAGTAAGGAAAGCTGTCTTCGGCTGTGCCGAAGGCTATATACATTTCATGAATAAGCGTCACGATTTTCACTGTTCGATCCCCAGTACGGCCTGTGTGAATTTAACTTTAGCTCATACCCTAATTATCGGAACTATCGATTATATGGGGGCGATGTGTTTTGTTGGTCCAATCTAATTGATTTTTAACATCGACATTCCACTTTCTAACAGAGCAATAGTTACGAAATTTCACGACCCTACCTATGTATATAATTATAGGAGTTATAGCCCAAAATCCGTTTATCGGAACAATCGATTGTATGGGGGCTATGTGAAATATTTATCTCATCTCAATGATTTTCAACATCGCTCTTTCACATATAAAAATAGCAATACTTACAAAATTTCACGTTCCTAGCTTTATAATTACAGGAGTTATAGCCCGAAATCCGTTTATCGGAACAATCGATTGTATGGGAGCTATATGAAATATTTATCCCATCTCAATGATTTTCAACATCGATGTTTCACATATAAAAACATCAATACCTACAAAATTTCACGTTACTAGCTCTTTGATTACAGAAGTTATAGCCCGAAATCCGTTTATCGGAACAATCGATTGTATGGGAGCTATGAGTAGTTTTGGTCCGATCTTGCTGGTTCCGACGAATGATTATTCTCATATAAAATAACGCCTCCATACCAAATTTCATCGAGATATCTCTAAAATTGAGGGACTAGTTTGCGTACACACAGACGGACAGACGGACGGACGGACAGACGGACATGGCTAAATCGAATCAACTCATCGTCCTGATCATAACGGTATATTTATTAGTGGGTCTATCTCTTCTTCTTCTCATACTTGCAAACATCGGACCCAATTTATAATACCATTTCATGTTCATGAAAGGTATAAAAAATGACTTTCAATTGATGCACTTTGGTTGAAATTATTTGAGATTGCAATTTCAATGCTTCTAAGACGTTGGCAACATTTTTTACTGCAAAGAGATGATTACGCCATGAAAAACACTTTTTTATTCCAAATATTGAGAGTGTAATTGTTTATAGCCGGGTAGCGAAATTTTCACGTGAAGGCAATACCTAGCCTTAAGTGAAAAGAGTTCTGTTTTTTCAAAAAAAATTTATGGTCACCGTACCTATACCAGACACTTGCCACAAAGTGAAATAAAACCTTTAGAACATTTTTTCGCATTTAAAGTGAAATAAGACCTTATCTATACTATAATAAAACTGTAGAAAAGTCGTGTCTGTACGTTGAAAATTTCTTTGAAAAAATGACTGGGGATGACTTGAGGAATGTTATAGAGTCCATCTCAACCATTTTTAGAATTATTGTCTGCCTGTTTGTCTGTTTGTCCGTTTGAACGTAAGGATCTCGGAAACTAAGAAACGGGTTTTAATGAGACTTTTATGGTGGACAGCTTGAAGCTTAGAAGGAGCCCTAAACTTTATTTTATCAAAATCGCCCAATAAACAAAAAAGATATAGCCATTTTAAGTGAGGTAACTATGAAATTTTGTTTTGTAAATCGATTTCTATGAAGAAAAATTCACTTTGTTTGTCAAAAAAATAACAAAGCGTGCTTCTAACAAATTTTTGTTTAGCATTTTATTTTCAATTTCAGCTAAATCAGAAATCAAAGGCATAGGTACAGTGGCGTACCAAAAAATTTGGGAAATACAATTTTTAAATCTATTCATCCATTCAGTTATCTATACTGGAATAAAACTCTAGAAAAGTTGTGTCTGCACATTGGAAACCCTTGGCTAAAATTACTGAAAGTGACGTAGGGAATGTTATAGAGTTCATCTGAACTACTGTTTTATTTTTTTGTCTCTATTTTTATCAATGAGGGTGGGCATCAAAGTAGGAGCAGATAAGGTACTGAGGTTAAGGAGATGGAAGGAAGGAAGTATTTCGGAAAAACTCGACTGGAATTGCCAACAGAGATAGGGGCTTAATCCAAGCATATGTGACAGAAAGGAATATGACATAGGAAAGAAAGCCGAGGAAAAGAGGTTGATGAAGGGGAATTGGACCCGAGAATAAGGTTGGCAAAAGCAAAAATTGTTTCAAAATACAGATCCACCCGGACAACGTCGGGGTCCCTGCTAGTTCTTAATAAAGGATTTATTTATATCATATTCCTATAGAACTCATATAGAACGAATAACTGTACCACGTTTAAACACACGTCAACACCTTTCATTTGACACCCATATTGTAGGAAACCCATCTAGGGCTACACCTGGTCAATAATTTGGTGATCTCGAAAACAGGGTCTCATATGGGACTAATTAAACCATGTTAAAGCCCTCGTCAACACCTTTCATTTGACACCCATATTATAGGATAACCGGCTAGAGCCACCTGGTGCACATTTTGGGCAATACCTCGAAAACGGGGTCTCATATGGGACTAATAACTACACCATGTTAAAGCACTCGTCAACACCTTTCACCTTTTCCCGGATTCTCATATTTTTTTGTGGCCTATAACCCTGTAGGGCTCCAGCTAAAACTACGCGCGAAATTTCATTTAATTTGGTCCAGCCGTTTTTGAGCTTTGCAGTCCAGAAGAAAACGGCTTTCAAAATACATATCAGCATAGATATAGATAACCATCGGCCTGTGGCAGCATCAAATTCAGAAGAACAAATAGGCAACTCTGTTTTATTTTACTTTTCTTTTCTCTCTGTTCACTTCCTTCTTCGTTCAAGATCTCAAGTTGGAAACACGCGTTTTCAAGTAACACCCAATTGATATATTAAATATTGTTAATCCTTTGTAAATTGTAACGTAGTGTAAGTGATATTTTGCTTTAATAAATATCTTATTTATAAATGGTAAACAAGTTCCATATTGGTGACCCCGAAAACTGAACGCAGCCCGTGTGAAAATTATAATCTTAAATCGGAGGGCGCGCAGCAAGCTTCTTAGCACAGCATTATATCCATCTGCATCAGCAATTTAGGGCTTTCCTCATCCTGATACTATATCACAACAAGTTCTTCTGTCGTTCGTACAACGTCCACAATACTAATTTCGGTTTGCGAGAGGCGGAATCCACCTTTGTATTCACATCTCTACATGCGCACCGACATAGCGCAACATTTATACGCATCTCACTCGCATGCAATAAAAACTACATATTTGATCACACCTCAACCATACGTCACTTAGTCGAGTAAATAAGCACCCGATAGTTTTCTATTATGGCAGACGACGAAAAAACTGAAACTCAGGCCGGTCAAACAGGCGGACCACAAACAAATGCTCCAGGCGCGATATTGGGCCAGGGCACAGCAAGCCAGGGCGCAGCAAGCCATGACGTAAACAGTTTTGCAGCAAGAGTACAAGTACCACAGCTAAATGGGTTCTCTCTGCAAAGTATCGAATCATGGTTCACTCGACTTGAAGCATTCTTCGGTATCAATAACTTTGGGAAAATGAACCAAGATCAGCGTGACAATACCAAATTTAATATAGCCGTAATGTATATGGACGAACGTCTTCACGAGCAAGCATTTGATGTTGTACGAAATCCCCCTGCGAAGGGTAAGTACGACGCATTGCGCACAACAATTTTAAGCAAATTTTCTGTTTCGCCGATTGCCCGGCTGGAACAGCTGACTTCAGGTATCCAACTGGGCGACAAAAAGCCCAGTCACATGTTAACGCAACTCCAGCGAACTGGAGTCACATCAGACAAACAACTAATCAAAGATTTTTGGCTCCAAAAGTTACCTGTATCAGCACGGGCAGTCATCACAGGCATAGACAAAGGCAATCCAGAAATGACGTTGGAACAGCTGGCGTCGATAGCAGACGAAATTATTGATGTAGTTCGCGCTAACTCGGTGGATGCTGTCACTGCCCGCGGCGATGAAGAACATGCCGGCAGAAACACTATAACGCCTGTAAACAACAATTCGTCGATCGAAAGCCGCATCGAACGCATAGAACGATCCCTTTCACGTATAGAACTCAACACTAAATATGACAAAAATCGCAGATCTCGCTCTCACAGCCGTAGTAAGAGCGCAGGTCGCAACTCATCGAACTCCCAGCAAGGTATCTGCTGGTACCACAAGCGACATGGCGAGAAGGCACAGAAATGCAATTCACCTTGTAACTACAAATCAACAAAAAACTAATAACGTCGACAGCACCTGCAGCTACTGCTGTCGAATCATCGCACCAACTTAGCTGCAGTAATCACAGTAGTAAAAAACACCGACTTTTCATTTTCGATCGCAAATCAAATAAACGTTTTCTTATTGACACGGGTGCAGACATATCAGTTGTTAATACACATACTGCCGGTCGTTCACCCATATCACAAGCAGCACCGCAATTGTTCGCAGCCAACAACACTCCGATCAAGACGTTTGGCACGGTACGGCTAAACCTTGATTTAGGACTACGTAGACCCTTCGAATGGAATTTTACAGCCGCCGATACCAAACATAATATTATAGGAGCCGATTTCCTTAGCGAATTCAACATATTGGTCGACATCCACAATTCGACTATCATCGACGGACAGACTAAGTTGAAAAGCCTAGCCATATCCGCAGTCGATGTACAACAGCTAGCAATTACAACTTACGACACTAACTGCAAATATGCCGACCTGCTACGTGAGTTCAGCGATACCACACAATGCAACAAAACCTTTGGCGCTAACGTTAGCAACAATAAGGTGAAGCATTTTATAGAGACTGAAGGTCAGCCTGTATTCGCTAAACCACGCCGGTTAACACCAGATAAGTACCAAGCAATTAAAGAAGAGTTCCAGTATCTGATGAAGCTTGGCGTTTGTCGACCGTCCAAAAGCCCTTACGCCTCAGCTCTTCACGTCGTAAAAAAAAGCAATAATACGTGGCGGCCTTGCGGTGACTACAGGGCACTTAACGCGCAAACATTACCCGACCGTTACCCGCTGCCCCACATTCAGGATTTTACTTGCTACCTGCACGGCAAATCAATATTTTCCAAAATTGACTTATACCGAGGGTACTACCAAATCCCGGTCGCTGAAGAAGACGTACCGAAAACAGCGGTCACTACACCCTTCGGGCTCTTTGAATTCTTACGTATGCCTTTTGGCCTTCGCAACGCGGCCCAAACATTTCAAAGATATATGCACGAGGCGTTGCGTGGGTTTGACTTCGTTTTTTGCTACATTGACGACGTTTGTGTTGCATCAGCATCAGAAGAACAACACACACAACACCTACGACTCGTTTTCGAAAGATTACGACAGCATCATCTTACCATCAATGCAGCCAAGTGTGTTTTCGGAGCAACCGAAATTGAGTTTTTGGGTCACTTGGTGACACCTAAAGGCATTAGCCCAACTCCGGCTAAAGTCGAAGCTATTATGAAATTCCCTTTGCCAAAATTTGCATTCGAACTGAAACGTTTTTTAGCCATGCTAAATTTCTATAGAAGGTTTATACCGCATGCTATTGAGCATCAACAACACCTCAACGCACTTGTAGGTGGAAATAAGAAGAAAGATAAATCCATCATCGTTTGGAGTGAGGACTCTATTAAACACTTTCAACAGTGCAAAAACGATTTATCTCAAGCCTCGCTACTAGCTCACCCAGCGCCATCAGCAAATATCATACTTTGTACAGACGCGAGCGATAGCGCAATGGGCGCCGTGGTACATCAAATAATAAAAGGTGAACCTCAACCGCTAGCGTTCTTCTCTAGGAAGTTCACCGACGCGCAGTGCAAGTACAGCACGTACGATCGTGAACTGCTCGCAATCTACAGTGCTATTAAGCATTTCAGGCACCTGTTAGAAGGAAGAGAGTTCACCATAGCAACCGACCATAAGCCGCTCACGTTCGCATTCACGGGGAAGAAAGACAACGCATCTCCACGCCAAATACGACATCTAGACTTTATCGGCCAATTTTCAACGCGAATTGTACACGTTTCTGGAACAGCGAACATCACTGCAGACGCGCTCTCACGTATAAACGCGCTTAACTTATCGGCTGACGAGGTTGTCGATTACGAGGCAATGGCTAAACAACAACAAGATTGTCAAGAGCTTAAAGAAATGTTAAACACTGACGACTCTTCTCTCCGGTTCAAATTAATCGAAATACCAGCCATGAAGGTTTCTTTAATGTGCGATGTCTCCGGTAAAGTAGCTCGCCCATTTGTTCCAATAGAGCAACGGCAATCAGTTATAGCAAAATTCCACAACCTTGCACACCCTGGTAAGAAAGCAACAGCACGACTCGTTAAACAACATTTTGTTTGGAAATGCATGGAAGAGGATGTGGGCAAATTCGTATCGCACTGCATACCATGCCAGCGCTCAAAGGTAGGCAGGCATGTCATTACGCCGCTTCAAAACTACTGCCCGCCATCGCATCGTTTCGATCATATAAACATCGACCTTATAGGACCTCTGCCGCCATCCAACGGTTACAAATATTGCTTAACCATAATAGATCGCTTTTCTAGATGGCCAGAGGCGATACCCCTAGAAGACATCAGCGCTGATACCGTGGCCCTAGCACTACTAAATGGCTGGGTTAAGAATTTTGGTGTACCGTTGAGGATCTCCACTGACCAAGGCCGACAGTTTGAGTCAACACTTTTTCAAGAACTGTCACGAGTCCTGGGCGTGCAACATTTGCGCACAACAGCGTATCACCCACAGTCAAACGGCATCATCGAGAGGTTCCACCGTACATTGAAAGCTGCAATCATGTGTAACAACTCTGCCAACTGGTCGTATCAACTTCCTTTAATCTTATTGGGACTACGATCGATTTATAAGCCAGACATCAAAGCAACTCCTGCTCAAATGGTATACGGCACTTCAATCAGACTTCCCGGTGACATGTTTGCGACGCGTACTACCACATCGCAATCTGAGTTTGTTCAACAACTACTGAATAATATGCATGAGCTCCAGCCCACAAACACATCACATCACGACAAGCGCAGGCCATTCACGCTGCCAGGGTTGGCAACAACAACACACGTTTTTGTACGCAATGATACAGTGAAGCCTGCGTTAACTCCTCCGTACAACGGCCCATACGAGGTCGAAAGTAGAGCTCTCAAAACGTATGTACTCAGGATCAACAACAAATCTGTCACTGTTTCAGTAGATCGTTTAAAACCTGCATTTGTTAGTCACTCTCCAGAAGACGTGCAGGATCAATCGAGTTTAGTACAAGAACAAGCAGCTAATAATGAAAAGACTGATTCGGAAGAGAAACAGGCACCACCACAGCTAAAGACAAGACTGGGAAGAACAGTCAGACTTCCAAAACGCTACGCCCTTTAGAAGTCTGGAGGGAGTATTGTGGCAGCATCAAATTCAGAAGAACAAATAGGCAACTCTGTTTTATTTTACTTTTCTTTTCTCTCTGTTCACTTCCTTCTTCGTTCAAGATCTCAAGTTGGAAACACGCGTTTTCAAGTAACACCCAATTGATATATTAAATATTGTTAATCCTTTGTAAATTGTAACGTAGTGTAAGTGATATTTTGCTTTAATAAATATCTTATTTATAAATGGTAAACAAGTTCCATAGGCCTATGAATTATATTTCAAATTCAAATAAATATAAACCTCTCCGACAAGTTATTCACAAATCGATCTTCATCGAATTTGGAGTACAGACAAGAAAGCTGTTTGATAGTCATAGTAAAACAATTGAGGATAAAATTCTTTGAAGTTATAAAACACCAAATCTGTGGCAATAAGGGCGAACGACCAAGGTTGAGTTTGGTCAAAATTGAGTTATTACCACCATCGAATTCTCCGTTTAAGGATCTATGATCACACAAATTTCCATGGCGTTTTCTCAAAAATTGTGGATTTTATAGCCAAAAAAAAAACATTTCAAAATTCCACACATTTACACTATAATTTTGAATTTCCAAACGCACTACTGAAAACCTTCGATTGCCCTTATTACCACAAAAATTTTAGGCCAATTAAATGAAAAACCAAAAAAAATGGTATTACTTACTAATTAAAAGAATTGCAGAAAGTTCTATGAAAAGGCAAAAGTGAAAGAGTTATTTTGTAAAAAAAGAAAAGCTGTGGTAAACACACATACCAAAGCAGTCATAACCAAGTAGAATAAAGTCAAAGCAGTTTTCGTATGAAGCCTATCAACCTAACTACTGTTGAGGGGGCTTGGGCTAAAAAAATAAGCAAAAAACGGAGCCAAGTGCCGCCAACCCCAAAGAAAAATTTGTAGATAGAATTAAAATTACTAACAAAAATTGTCGATTGGGGCACACATACATTGAAATAAGTGGGTAGAGCGTCGTATGGTTTGTGCAAGAAAAATAGCAACAAGTCGTGGAACACATAGTGGCGCTTATAGTAGGACTTTTGGTGCAGACAAGCGTGAACCATAAAATAAAAATATATAGCAACTATGAGAAAAAGGTAAACAAAATAAAGAATGAAATATAACTGAAGGCAACTGAGGAATTTCTTAAAGCAAAAAGAAAATTATAAAGAACATCGAAAAACCTCAAACGTGAAAGAAAAAAAACAGCTAATAAAAGCCTGGTGGCAGTCAGCCAAATTCAGTGAACCGCAGTTGGGCTCCACTGCTTCAGTGAGCAGCTTAAAGCAATATCAGCAGAGGAAACACTAAAAACAAGAAATCAGCAACAACAAACACTAACAACATACTACAAATGTATAAACACTCGGATTGGGGAAAACATTTCTGGTCGGAAACACTTATTCAGCTTCCTTTAGTGTAAAAGCACAAGTACGGCCGGTGTGCCTACAGCGCGCTTTTGAAAAGGTCAAAAACCAAATATTTCAATTACAATTTTGTTCCATATTATTTCAACCAAAGAGAAACGAGTTCATGAAATTGTAGACTAATCAAAATTAGCGCAAATATTTGGTAGCCGAAGATGACCACCTGCTTATTTTACGCCCATATAGTTCGATTGATTTTCAAATTTGAGATAAGAAATGAAAAGGGCTGCCACTTGTTTGGATATAATTTTAAATTTTTTTAGTTTTTAAATCGAAACCGTTTCAAAAGTCGGAACCGGTTCCAAACTGTTTTAAATTTTTTTAATGTCTCACTACTTTTAGTGGGCTCATAGGTACTTTCTTTTGCAAACAGGTACACTGAAAATGTTCATGGAAGACACATTTTAACCTCAGTATAAAAATTCTGAAAGAGGAAGTTTGACTATAGTGAAAAGAACCAATCGAAAAAAATTTACGAGATCCGAAAAAGAAATCTTTAGGCTTGTCTGAGAAAGCTCCACTCTTCAGATCACTCTTTTTCAGATCACTCATATTAATGTTTTTGACGATTTATACATTTCATTAATAAGCTTCCATTCTAACATTTTTTTCTAATAAAAAGTAGAGTTAATTTAGGAATTTTTTGCAGAAATTTCATGCATGCAAAGCGTTAATAAAATTTATTATTACTCGTATCGCCTGTGATCGAAAATTCGACCAATAAAATCTGGTGGTGGTGACTGATCGGTAGTTGTAAAAAAATTTGGTTTAATTTTTTAAATTTTTTTCCTAATCTTAATACACCGTAATTTTTACCACTATCCAACATCTGTATGTTGCCAAATATAAAAATCTAAGTTAAATAACCATAATTTAACTTGACCCCAGAAAAATTGTTAAATTATTAAAATTTTTTTGTTTGTTTAAAACTACCGATCTCTTTACAAACCACCCTCTGGAGAGAAAACCTAGGGTGACTCGAAAAATCTGAGTTCAGTTTCGGATTCAGCACACCGAAAAGTTTCAGAAACCGTTACAAAAAACTTAAATTTTGTTCTATCGTGTAATTTTTTACACAACAAGTTCGAGTAAAACGAGTTAAATTAAAAAGTGGCAGTTGTTCTTAACATAAAAGGTTATGCGAGTTTTTCCGTTTCATTGTTAGTCAAGAAAAAACACTTACAACCTCATTTTAAAACTTCTGTAAATCTTTTTTTGCTCAGCGTCGTTTTATAACAAAAGGAAACTCCTTATAAAAGTTATTTCAAATCGGAAGAGGCCGATTCGAACGGTGCAGTGAAATAACGCCCGCGGAAATAAAGCCCTCGGGCGTTATTTCCTTTTCGAAAGCCCGCCGACAAAAATTTAAAATATTTTGCTTTATTAATTTATCATTTACTCAAAACTGAGTTAAAAATACTGGGTCTAATAAAAATTTAAAATATTTAGCCTTATTAATCTAAAATTTACTCAAGGCTGAGATAAAATACTGGGGTTATTAAAAAAAGCGCCGCAGGAGAAAATTTTCATTTTTTATAATAAAGGAATGCAAAGATTTAATAATTTTTATAATTTTATTATTCGAGAACTTTAAATTTCCGCACGGCATTATCTCCTTTTGTCAACACGGGCGTTATTGGTTATTTCATCATAACTAAACGATTTGTGTTTCTCTCGTTATAGGTAATATATTGAACTAATTTCATAGTTTATATGAATCATTGTGGATATTTAAACAGGGTAAGTCTGAAAACAGTATTTACCAAAATATTTGTTAAGGCAAATACACAGATGCAGGTAAATGACTAATATTTTTTTACAGCGATTATACATTTTCTCCAATTTTGGCGTTAACATCGTGGCTATGATTGACTAATATTTTCGAAACGAAACGGTTTTTTATGTTCTTAAAATGTAAGTAGGTTAAAGAAAGAAACAGGACGATTACCGGTTTATACTCTGAAGTTATGAACATGAAATAGTAAATTGGATGTGACCCGCAAAGAGAGCTCACTTAATACACATTCAAGTTAGAAGAAAATATGAAACTTTTACCATTAACTTTTTTGAAATTCCAATTTTAGGACATAACACTCTCGTCAATTTTTTATTTTTTCGGATGTTTTTAGTATATAAAATACTCAAAGTGTTTTTAACTTAAATTAAATCAATACGAAAACTTAAAACAGAAAAATGATATGATAACTATTGCATAAAATATTAGTTTGCTTAAGAAAGCAAACACAACTCTTTATTATATATATTTGTGCTTGAACTTGAATTATGCTATTAAGTCCGAAAGAGAGTTATGTAAACATGCATACATATGTATTACGTATGTAGAGGTTTATCTTGTACGTTCATAAATCATCAAATAAAAAAGCTCTTTGTAGCATTCACTCTACTTTCTTGTTTGTTTTTCGTCCTGATTCCATATAAGGAGTTCCATGCCAATAAGGAAAAAGTGAACATTTAACTTTTGTGTGATACTGATGTGATTCCTATGTTTCTAAAGAACTAATTTGATTTTATTAGTATAGACATTTTTTTCGTCCTTTCGATTTTTGATAAAAATGTTTGCTTAAAAAAAAAAATTTTCACGGACCCCAAATAATAGTTACTTTTATTATATAAGTTGGTTTAATACACGCAAAAAACTTTGGTGTCAAAACAGCACTTCAAGGTGCTGCTGTATATATAAACTAAAAAAAAAAATGATATTTTATCACCAAAAAAGAGTCAAAGTAACAAAAACTATGAAAAAAAACTATTTACACCACACTATTGCCTTCACCGTGAGTCGAACTAACAATTATTAACTGCTGAGCGGAGCTATCTACCATTAGGCTATGGTGTACTTACATATGCTTGCCGACGTCAAATTGTACCTTTGTTCTGAATGGTAGCGACGAACAGATTTTATGGATTTATAGCACACTTTTTCACTTTACACCATGGGTCGGCAGATTTGTAAATGCAGGTGTATAAGTGAGAACGCTTATACACGCGCTGTGATCGTCCGTACTATATTTTTAACATTCGCTGACCAAACGAGCGACACCCCCACGCGATGTGGGTTCGCCCCTTGCCCAGCGACGACTAAATCATTTGGTAAACAAAGAGCGCACCGTGTCTGTGTGATGAATCCAACTTGTTTGACTGATCTTAAGATCTATGGGGCGCCGATGTTTGCTTTACACTATTTTTGTGTAGCAAAAGAACGTTGACACCAAAATAGTTTTAGCTTTACACCAAAAAAGTGTAACTTTTGCACCATTTTTTTTTTTGGTGTAGGTAGTTATTTTTCCATTTTTAAAAAATTGGGATAGGTGGCAACCCTGTAACCCGAAATAAGTGACAACACCCATGAATTCTGCCGGCCTAACTTACAATTTGTGCAATGTTAGCTAGATCCTAGAATAACACCTCCTAAACATCGTGGTGAAAATCGCCTCCGCCTGAAAGCCTGCTGCAATTTCTATTTCCGTTGCATAATTTCCGTTGCATCATCAGCCATTTTCTCAAATTTTACTCTCAATCTAAACTTCATATCGCCGTCTAAGAAGGTAACTTCGAAAAATTTTATGGCAGTAGCAGTACCCCTTCATAATGATTTTTTTGGTTAAAGTTTTGCTTGATAACTTTTATTTGTGGTCTCTGAAAGTTTTGAAAGGAAAGCCACAAAAAATTAAGCGAGCAATATAAACGCCCACAACTTTAGTTGCTAGCTCTCAAGTGATTTTCAAAAGAGGTTTTAAAAGTTGTAATTTTTTAGATATGTTATTATGTGCTTCCGAATAAAAATCGGCTATTAATTGAAAACATATATCCATAATTACATTATCTATAAACTTGATTTACATTTGGTATGGAACACCTCATATGTATGCATAACAGAAGTGCATCTCACAAATGCATCAAGTTATTTACATTTTCCAACTAAATGGAAAGTGTTTGTTTTACTTTTTTCGACTCGCGGCAAAGATAGAACATGTTTGAATAACTAAAATACTTTTAGAGCTCAATCGAGCGTTGCATTTTTGAAAAGTTTCTTTTGAATGCATCGCTCATTTTCTTCTATTTTTAAGAATTCAAAAAATGGAATGTGATTTTTTATATTTGTGCTTCGAAAAATGGATTGCTTGGCACATTTCAAAAATTCACTCCAAATATGAGCTTTTAATTCTTAGTACTAAGAAAAAAAAACGGCCAAAATCGCCTAGGCGATTAAGTGAGGTAAGTTTAAGAAAAAAACTCCATGAAAAATAGTATCCGTCTTCGAATTCTACTGGGAAATTTAACGACATACGAAAAATGTGAAACATAATATTTTAGTAAACTTCACCCAATAAAAGATATTGAAGGTTAAAGATTATAATAAAACAAGTAAGGAAAGCTGTCTTCGGCTGTGCCGAAGGCTATATACCTTTCATGAATAAGCGTCACGATTTTCACTGTTTGATCCCAGTACAGCCTGTGTGAATTTAACTTTAGCTCATACCGAAATTGTCGGAACTATCGATTATATGGGGGCGATGTGTTTTGTTGGTCCAATCTCATTGATTTTTAACATCGACATTCCACTTTCTAACAGATCAATAGTTACGAAATTTCACGACCCTACATACATATATAATTATAGGAGTTATAGCCCAAAATCCTTTTATCGGAACAATCGATTGTATTGGGGGCTATGTTAAATATTTATCTGATCTCAATTATTTTCAACAACGATATTTAACATATAAAAATAGCAATACTTACAAAATTTCACGTTCCTAGCTTTATAATTACAGAAGTTATAACCCGAAATCCGTTTATCGGAACAATCGATTGTATGGGAGCTATATGAAATCTTTATCCCATCTCAATGATTTTCAACATCGATATTTCACATATGAAAACATCAACACCTACAAAATTTCACGTTACTAGCTCTTTAATTACAGAAGTTATAGCCCGAAATCCATTTATCGGAACAATCGATTGTATGGGAGCTCTGAGTAGTTTTGGTCCGATCTTTCTGGTTCCGACGAATGATTATTCTCATATAAAATAACAACTCCGTACTAAATTTCAACGAGATATCTCTAAAATTGAGGGACTAGTTTGCGTACAAACAGACGGACAGACGGACGGACAGACGGACATGGCTAAATCGAATCAACTCATCGTCCTGATCATAACGGTATACTTATTAGTGGGTCTAGCTCTTCTTCTTCTCATACTTACAAACATCGGACCAAAGTTATAATACCATTTCATGTTCATGAAAGGTATAAAAATAGCAATACGTCCAAAATTTCACGTTCCTACGTGTTTAATTACAGAAGTTATAGCCCAAAATCCGTTTATCGGAACAATCGATTGTATGGGAGCTATCTGAAATATTTATCCCATCTCGATGATTTTCAACATCGATATTTCACATATAAAAATAGCAATACTTACAAAATTTCACGTTCCTAGGTGTTTAATTACAGGAGTTATAGCCCAAAATCCGTTTATCGGAACAATCGACTGTATGGGAGCTATATGTAATATCGGTCCGATCTTGCTGGTTTCGACAAATGATTCCTATATTGTGTAGCGGCAGCCTGTGGGTTAATGCAACATTCCAAAAGTCCGAACACCGCTGTATCTGTGTGTTAACAGCAACGGAGTTCTCCTTTTATGTGTTAGTAATGTTACGAATGTCTGAATATGTATCTGTTGGTGTGGGTGAAATTTGTGTCGTGAAAGTGGATATCTGTCGTGTCCCGCCTGAACTAGTTAGATGTATGAGTGTCCTTCGTCTTTGAGTGAGAATGGTGAAAAGCTAGATTTTTCCGCTAATGGGGTACGATCGCGAAACGACTCCATTCCCTATCTTAAACAGAAAGTAACTCCGTAATTTCCCCAAATTTCAACATTAAAAACTCGTTTGACTTAAAAGTAAGATTGCAAAATGTAAATATATGTAATGATGAATTGTTAGTGTCGTTTGATGCCGTTTCCCTATTTACCAACATACCAACAAGTTTAGCTTCAAAAATAATCATGCAAAAATGGGACGAAATAAAAGGAAACACGAATATACCAAAAAACAAATTTCACGACATTCTACAATTCTGCCTTAAGGACAACAACTACTTTGTTCACAGCAATAAAGTATACACCCAAACATATGGAATGCCAATGGGAAACCCCCTTTCCCCAACCATCGCCGATATAGTCATGGATGACGTACTTGATCACACCCTACTGAAACTACAACAACAACATAACATACAAATCAAATTCCTTGTTAAATATGTTGATGACATCTTTGCCATCATTGCCCGTAAAGATGCGAATATAATATTAGATATTTTGAACAATTACCATAATCGACTAAAGTTCACCATAGACCAAACAACAACATCCCCTTTTTAGGCACTCGCATATATAGATCCAAGGAAAAAGTAATATTAGATTGGTACTCAAAACCAACTGCTTCTGGGCGCCTCATAAATTTCTTTTCATCACAACCCTTTAAGCACAAAATAAACACTGCCAAGAACTTTATAAATAAAATACTAACTACACTGGTCGACGGCCAAAATTTACCAGAGACGCCGTTATGAAATTCGTATGTAAAACCACCCCCTGATTTCGAAAATCGAGTTCATTTTTGATTCTATGGTACCGTTTTTGAGATATTTGCATTTTACCGTTATTCGAAAAAACCAAAAAGATGGCTCCCTATAATTACATATATCTCACGAACGGGTCAAGCGATTGCAAAAAGGTTGACAGAATCAAAAAGACGATAAAATTTGCTATAAATGCATCATACATTGTTTTTTGCTCAACCAGATAGTTTTCGAGATATTAGCTTATCATTTCATATTTTTGTTTTCTTTTATGAAAAAATATGAAAAAAATTACTCTTTGCGTGGACAGCATTTCAAAACCAAACCTTTTTTTCTAGATATTTTTTCTTTACGTAGAGATCTGTTTTATTAGAAAAAAGATAAGCTATCATCGAAAAAAATCGATGTAAAACTACGTAAGTTATAAGCGATCAAATAAAAATACCCAGGTTGCGCAATTTCAACGTATAGCTCAAAACGTAGGTATGGTATAAGAAAGAGAGAAATATCAAGCTATGCTCTGTTTCTATTGAGTTCAAAGTTTAATTCATGAATGAAATTACCCATATTTTTTACTTTTTTTAAATTTATTTATGTTTATACTATATTCTAACAATCTTTATCTTAATTAGATTTTACTATGTAGTCGAAATAATTATGTGTTCTACTTTGACGCTTATTCAGTTTAGGATCGGTTTCTCTTATGAGAAACCAGCAGTAATCACCCATCATTGCGACGTCCCAGAATCCTTGAAATCGATTCTCAAAATCATTTGCTGATGAAACCTTTCGCCATGTTCGTCACTTTCGTCGCCAAGATTTGCCGGAAAAAAGTTCAAATGTGAGTGCAGAAAGTGAATTTTTAAAGACATATTTACGCCTGGAAAGAAAATATTAGTTAGGTAAATAAAATTTTGGGAAATTAATTTTAATAAGCCTTTTATATTTACCCATTTTCGCATAATTATTGATTAAGTCGTTCACTATCTGTTCGTATTTAGGGCTTTTGTATCTACCGAGAAAAGAAGCAACGACCTTTTCAAAGGATTCCCACGCTGCTGCCTCAACTGATGAGAGTAGTCCTTTGAATTGAGTATTGTTGATCAACTTTTTTATTTGTGGTCCAACAAACGACTTTGAGATCAGAACATATTTTCCAATCATGCTCTTCATATTTGATAAATTTGAGAATTTTTTGCATTTCCTCGTAGGTTTCCTTTGTATTTACTGCATGTGCGATCGGGATAGAAGGCTTTTTGTTACCAATATGCAATAATACAGCTTTCAAACTCAGTTTATTGCTGTCTATGAACAATCGCCACTCTTTTGAATCATATGTTTGACCAAACTCTTTGAATAAACCAGGAATGTCGTTGCAGTAGCATATACTGTCTTTCTTGGTATAGTGTTTGGAAAATGGTTCGTGACGAGTTCTACAATATGTCACCTTAACATCGGATGACTCAAATCTAAATTGTTGCATACGGGAAGTGTGGATCTCTGCCTTTTCCTTGGATAGTTCCAAATCTCTTATCCAATCATTAAGTTGTGCTTGTGAGAGAACGTTTCTCTCGTTTCCCACGCGAAATTCAGTACAACTTGATTCCCCGCACTCAGATATTACTGTTGACAATGGAACTGGATCCGCAACTGTCGTTGAATGTAGTACTGGTAATGTCACTGATGGTACGCTGGCACAAGTTACTCTTCTTGATCTTCCAACGCCAAGCACTTTCGTTTGACAAATATAACACTCCTTTGAATGGCAAGTAGGTTCTCTCCATATCATTGGTGTAGCAAATTTTATTTGTTGTCCTGATTTCGACTGAATCAATTCTACTCGACACGATGTACACAAAGTGTTCGGTGTCCATGGTTTTTCAGCATTTTTAGGCTCAATGCCAAAATACTTGGAGTATAAAGTTTTGATACGATCTGAGAACACTCGTCGTAGCCTTATGATAGTATATTGGCCACACATGAAACAGAACATATCTGGATCGTTATCACACTCAAATTCTCGCGTCCTTTTACTCATTTTATTTTTTTTTAATAAATCACGGTTTTGAAATTCGACTTATGAACTGAACTATCTCCGGCGAGCCTTGCAGATGTTTTGAAGTTTCAAGGCGCCTTTACTCATATTTATACTCGGAACAAAAATAAAATTGAAAAAATCAAATCTTACCTAGACGGAAAGGTTCCTTTTTATACGAAGCCGGGAAAAGAAAATATTACCTGCTTTAGATGTCGGCTTTAAAAATTTTCTTATAATTTTGAAAATCTACCTGCATACTTACACATAAGTGACGGAAATACATGTTTATAACTACATGCCTACAGCACTTTCGAACCCAACCACTCTTCCTTTCGAAGCAACCACTCTACCTACTATAAAACAATTCGAGTATTAAAAGTACTATTTGATTTATTTAAAGAAAAAGTATTATCATTGTTATGGTGTTATTCGTTTATCCGGATAATATCCCATTTGCACTTTATACCTTTAAAATATGTATGTATACATCACACATTGAAGTTGCGCAACCTGGGTATTTTTACTTGATCGTTTATAACTTACGTAGTTTTGCATCGATTTTCTTCGATGATAGCTTATCTTTTTTCTAATAAAACAGAGCTCTACGTAAAGAAAAAATATCTAGAAAAAAAGTTGTGGTTTTGGAATGCTGCCCACGCAAAGAGTAATTTTTTTCATATTTTTTCATAAAAAAAAAACAAAAATATGAAATGACAAGCTAATATCTCGAAAACTATCTGGTTGAGCAAAAAACAATGTATGATGCATTTATAGCAAATTTTATCGTTTTTCCGATTCTGTAAACTTTTTTGCAATTGCTTGACCCGTTCGTGAGATATACGCAATTAAAGGGCGCCATCTTTTTGGTTTTTTCGAATAACGGTAAATTGCAAATATCTCAAAAACGGTACCATAGAATCAAAAATGAACTCAATTTTCGAAATCAGGGGGTGATTTTACATACGAATTTCATAACGGCATTTCTGGTAAAGCGAAAAAGTTGAAATTCGTGGTCCAGTGCTATCAGCCATCCACAATTTCATGCCGACAACATTACAAAAATAAAAAAGACGCTTAAAAAGAATAATTTTCCTGACCATTTAATATCAAGCCTGATCGAACAAAAACAAATCAACATAAATCACCATACCCGAAAACCACCAAATACAGATAATACAAAACGATACTATAGTGTCACATACATTCCTAGGCTCACAGAAAACTTCGCACATGAATTCACCAAAACACACAACACTACTTTAGCATACAAATCGAATTGCACCTTAGCTACGTGCTTTACAACAACAAAAACACCAATAGATCCCCAACAACGAAGTAATGTAGTTTATGAAATCCAGTGCAAAGGAAATGACGATGAAAACTGCAACAAAGTGTACGTAGGTACCACCAAACGTTTATTATCGACGATACTTGCTGAGCACGAAGCCGATATTAAAAAGCAAACACAAAGTACAGCATTGTCGCAACACGCAATATACTGCATTCAAACAAGGCAAGGGCTTGCTGGCAACAGCTTGCTTTTTAGCGAATGGTGGGAGAGAGAGCGACGATGGAAGGGGACGGGTACCGAGTTGCCTGTGCTCGGTCAACACGCTTTGTGTTGCCATTCTTCGCAGCTTCGTTATATTAGCTGCAATTTTAAATTGCGGAGTTTCTCAATTTTTTTTTCAAATTCGTCTAAATTATTAATAAGCAGCAGAAATTAGCTACTTAGCACAATAATTTATAAAAATTTGTGATAAAAACACAGCTTTTCATAAAAAAAAACTGCAACTCCTTGCTAGTGTATGAAGAACATCAGCAACACTTCAGCAACACCAAAAGAGAATTGCTGATAAAAGCAACAAAAGTTGCCTCTGTATGAATGCAGCCATAGAAAACAATCATATAGCTGACTTTGCAAATACAAAAATTATAGACAAGGAAAGAAGGGAAAAAACACGGTACACATTAGAGAGCCTACGGATATTACAAAAAAGAGAAAACACGATAAACAAAAAAGAAGATTATGACAACATTGCCACTGCTTATCTATTATGTTTATAATTTAGTTTTACCCCCGAATTCTGTAAGCTGTCTCTAGTCACTAATTGAGACAATAGTCACTAATAGAGACAATTCGTGTTCCAATTCCATGTTGTCCAATTACAAACCTCAAATGACAGATCTCAATTTTGTGACTTGAGATGAGACATTAGTTTGACAAGTTTACCCCACAGACGCGGTATCGAAAATTTTGTATCTTGACTCCTTTTAACTAATTTTTTCGTTATATTTTAATTTTATTTTATCTTTTAATTACACTGGTCGACGGCCAAAATTTACCAGAGACGCCGTTATGAAATTCGTATGTAAAACCACCCCCTGATTTCGAAAATCGAGTTCATTTTTTATTCTATGGTACCGTTTTTGAGATATTTGCATTTTACCGTTATTCGAAAAAACCAAAAAGATGGCTCCCTTTAATTACATATATCTCACGAACGGGTCAAGCGATTGCAAAAAGGTTGACAGAATCAAAAAGACGATAAAATTTGCTATAAATGCATCATACATTGTTTTTTGCTCAACCAGATAGTTTTCGAGATATTAGCTTATCATTTCATATTTTTGTTTTCTTTTATGAAAAAATATGAAAAAAATTACTCTTTGCGTGGCCAGCATTCCAAAACCACACCTTTTTTTCTAGATATTTTTTCTTTACGTAGAGCTCTGTTTTATTAGAAAAAAGATAAGCTATCATCGAAGAAAATCGATGTAAAACTACGTAAGTTATAAGCGATCAAATAAAAATACCCAGGTTGCGCAATTTCAACGTATAGCTCAAAACGTATGTATGGTATAAGAAAGAGAGAAATATCAAGCTATGCTCTGTTTCTATTGAGTTCAAAGTTTAATTCATGAATGAAATTACCCATATTTTTTACTTTTTTTTAAATTTATTTATGTTTATACTATATTCTAACAATCTTTATCTTAATTTGATTTTACTATGTAGTCGAAATAATTATGTGTTCTACTTTGACGCTTATTCAGTTTAGGATCGGTTTCTCTTATGAGAAACCAGCAGTAATCACCCATCATTGCGACGTCCCAGAATCCTTGATATCGATTCTCAATTAATTTCATTTGCTGATGAAACCTTTCGCCATGTTCGTCACTTTCGTCGCCAAGATTTGCCGGAAAAAAGTTCAAATGTGAGTGCAGAAAGTGAATTTTTAAAGACATATTTACACCTGGAAAGAAAATATTAGTTAGGTAAATAAAATTTTGGGAAATTAATTTTAATAAGCCTTTTATATTTACCCATTTTCGCATAATTATTGATTAAGTCGTTCACTATCTGTTCGTAGTTAGGGCTTTTGTGTCTACCGAGAAAAGAAGCAACGACCTTTTCAAAGGATTCCCACGCTGCTGCCTCAACTGATGAGAGTAGTCCTTTGAATTGAGTATTGTTGATCAACTTTTTTATTTGTGGTCCAACAAAAATACCTTCCTTCATCTTGGCTTGAGAAATATCTGGAAAAATTGTTTTCAAATAGTCGAATGCTTCGCCTTCTTTGTCCAAAGCCTTAACACAGTTTTTAATGAGACCGAGCTTGATGTGTAAGGGTGGAAGTATGAATTTCTCTTTCTTGACAAGAGGGGTATATTTTATGTTATCCACACCAACGGTAAACTCGACTCTTTCCGACCAATCCTTTCTGACGTAGTGGTCCTTACGAGCTCGGCTATCCCACTTGCAGAGGAAGCAGCAGTGCTTGGTGTAGCCACTTTGTAGACCGCATAGCATTGCAACGACTTTGAGATCAGAACATATTTTCCAATCATGCTCTTCATATTTGATAAATTTGAGAATTTTTTGCATTTCCTCGTAGGTTTCCTTTGTATTTACTGCATGTGCGATCGAGATAGAAGGCTTTTTGTTACCAATATGCAATAATACAGCTTTCAAACTCAGTTTATTGCTGTCTATGAACAATCGCCACTCTTTTGAATCATATGTTTGACCAAACTCTTTGAATAAACCAGGAATGTCGTTGCAGTAGCATATACTGTCTTTCTTGGTATAGTGTTTGGAAAATGGTTCGTGACAAGTTCTACAATATATCACCTTAACATCGGATGACACAAATTTAAATTGTTGCATACGGGAAGTGTGGATCTCTGCCTTTTCCTTGGATAGTTCCAAATCTCTTATCCAATCATTAAGTTGTGCTTGTGAGAGAACGTTTCTCTCGTTTCCCACGCGAAATTCAGTACAACTTGATTCCCCGCACTCAGATATTACTGTTGACAATGGAACTGGATCCGCAACTGTCGTTGAATGTAGTACTGGTAATGTCACTGATGGTACGCTGGCATAAGTTACTCTTCTTGATCTTCCAACGCCAAGCACTTTCGTTTGACAAATATAACACTCCATTGAATGGCAAGTAGGTTCTCTCCATATCATTGGTGTAGCAAATTTTATTTGTTGTCCTGATTTCGACTGAATCAATTCTACTCGACACGATGTACACAAAGTGTTCGGTGTCCATGGTTTTTCAGCATTTTTAGGCTCAATGCCAAAATACTTGGAGTATAAAGTTTTGATACGATCTGAGAACACTCGTCGTAGCTTAATGATAGTATATTGGCCACACATGAAACAGAACACATCTGGATCGTTATCACACTCAAATTCTCGCGTCCTTTTACTCATTTTATTTTTTTTTAATAAATCACGGTTTTGAAATTCGACTTATGAACTGAACTATCTCCGGCGAGCCTTGCAGATGTTTTGAAGTTTCAAGGCGCCTAACTCATATTTATACTCGGAACAAAAATAAAATTGAAAAAATCAAATCTTACCTAGACAGAAAGGTTCCTTTTTATACGAAGCCGGGAAAAGAAAATATTACCTGCTTTAGATGTCGGCTTTAAAAATGTTCTTATAATTTTGAAAATCTACCTGCATACTTACGCATAAGTGACGGAAATACATGTTTATAACTACATGCCTACAGCACTTTCGAACCCAACCACTCTTCCTTTCGAAGCAACCACTCTACCTACTATAAAACAATTCGAGTATTAAAAGTACTATTTGATTTATTTAAAGAAAAAGTATTATCATTGTTATGGTGTTATTCGTTTATCCGGATATATCCCATTTGCACTTTATACCTTTAAAATATGTATGTATACATCACACATTGAAGTTGCGCAACCTGGGTATTTTTACTTGATCGTTTATAACTTACGTAGTTTTGCATCGATTTTCTTCGATGATAGCTTATCTTTTTTCTAATAAAACAGAGCTCTACGTAAAGAAAAAATATCTAGAAAAAAAGTTGTGGTTTTGGAATGCTGCCCACGCAAAGAGTAATTTTTTTCATATTTTTTCATAAAAAAAAAACAAAAATATGAAATGACAAGCTAATATCTCGAAAACTATCTGGTTGAGCAAAAAACAATGTATGATGCATTTATAGCAAATTTTATCGTTTTTCCGATTCTGTAAACTTTTTTGCAATTGCTTCACCCGTTCGTGAGATATACGCAATTAAAGGGCGCCATCTTTTTGGTTTTTTCGAATAACGGTAAATTGCAAATATCTCAAAAACGGCACCATAGAATCAAAAATGAACTCAATTTTCGAAATCAGGGGGTGATTTTACATACGAATTTCATAACGGCATTTCTGGTAAAGCGAAAAAGTTGAAATTCGTGGTCCAGTGTTATTTATAATTATTAACTAACATCATGTGAGTAACCAATTGCAATCCATGTTCACTGTACGTTATCTTCATAGTGTTAAGCAAAATATCTATTAATTCTTCTTAATTTCTTTTTGTTGTCTCTTTATTTTAAATAAATAAAAAAAGTGCCACTCCCCTGAAGAAGCCAAGGAAAATTGGCGAAACGTCGGGATGTAAGATGGAATAAAACTTTGTTTTATTTGCATTGAAGTCGATAGATCTGACCAGCTTAGGATACACACAAAAAGAAAGTGGAGTCTTTTGAGACCAGTGCGTTTTCGTTTTACTAGTACGGGAGTTAATTAAAAAGTCAATATTATATACTTATACACAGTGTCTGTGGATGACACCGCAAAAACGGGTCACCACCAACGGCGCCGGTTTTCGACCGCTATCCAGGAAATCTCACGCCGCAAACCTTACATCGCCGTACCAACAACTTTTGAGGAATAAGGGGAAGCATAAATTTGTGCTGGGCTCCACGCCAAAAGCAACAAGGTGCCTCAAAGCGTTCCTGCCACAGCAACCAACCAGACCATTTTCAAAAAAAAAGAAGAGAAAGAGGAGAGGGAGGAGTGACCCGTCGCCGCTTTGCATCGTTCAGAAAATTTCTTTTTAAGATTTTTAACGATATAAGTTCATTTGCCTTTTTGTGTTTCCACGGTTAAATTTTAGTTCTTTTCATTAGAAGCTCCTAAATTACGATTTCGTAAATATTCCTTTTTTTTGGCTAAGTTAAATTTTCAAATACCTACTACTTACTTTACATTTTTTTTGGGCCACCCTAATGCCAACCTCGAGTTAAATTAAATAAGTTATTAAATCATAATTTCACCGTTTATAGCTGCTTAAATTCTTAGTTCAGTCAGTACCATAATTCTGTACATTTTGTTTTTGTTGTAAATTTCCTACTTCCTAATTTCCTTTTTTTCCTACATAATTACTAAGTTAGTTTTTCCTTTTTGGTAAGCATTTCTCCTTTTATTTAGGTATCATAACGTCCGCATTCTTTCCCATTCGTAAATTTTTTATTCTTTTATATAGTTCCTTTTTATACCCAGCTGTACTTGTACACAGGGTATTATAACTTTGTTAGGATAACGGTTGGTTGTACAGGTATAAAGGAATCGAGATAGATATAGACTTCCATATATCAATATGATCAGGATCGAAAAAAAATTTGATTGAGCCATGTCCGTCCGTCTGTCCGTCCGTCCGTCTGTCCGTTAACACGATAACTTGAGCAAATAATGAGATATCTTCACCAAATTTGGCATGCGTACTTATTTGGGTTCAGAATAGATTGCTATTGAAAATGGGTAAAATCGGACCATAACCATGCCCCTTTTTCGATATCGAAAATTTCGAAAAACGTATAAAATGGGTTAATTCAATATTAGAAGCAGCTACAATGATAAAATTTGCAATATGTATTGATTTGGATGTTCTAAGGCCGATTTTATAAAAATTTTTGAAAAGGGGGCGTGGTACCGCCCACGTATATTTGAAGAAATTTTCAAATTTTGACTCTTAATAACTTCAGAACAGTTTATGCTAGTATAACGAAATTTCGTAGAGGACATACTATTGTTGTGGTAAATTCAGCTATAGAAAATAAACGAAATCGCTTCGCGACCACGCCTACTTTTTCATAAAAGTTATATTGAAAGGAGGTGGAAATATTGAAAAGTCCATATCTAATTAACTGATTTCGCTATAATAATATAATTTGGTACATACATCAACTTTCATATTCCTTAAATAATTTTTTCAAAATTTTGGAAAGTGGGCGTGGCACCGCCCACTTATGAGTCAAGCAATTTTTAAATTCGACTGCTAACAACTTCAGAACGGTGTGAGATAGATTTACGAAACTAGGTATACAAAACAAAGAATAACAGCATTTTATGTGCACAGCTGGGTATGTAATGTTCGGTTTCACCCGAACTTAGACTTCCTTACTTGTTTTACGCCTATTTTTATTATACTAGTTTGCTCGCGCTAAAAACCCTTTCGCTTGCCTTTAAAACACCTAACCTAAATTGTCACTTTTTATTTTCAGTTTTCATAGCCCAAAGTAAAAGTTTCTTTTATTCGCAATTTGGGTTTACCTTTTTAGGTCTATAACTTAATAGAGTTCCATTTTTGTTTTGCTTTGAACATTAAGTTTTGTTTTTCCTTTATCCCTGTTTAGCCTTTTGATCGCCTCCTTATTCAGTTTTCGCACCTTCCCTTTTCGTTGGTGAAATACCAGTTTGGTGTTTTCCCTCTTCACCTTTTCCCGTAACCACTCCCACCCACTCTCCCCTTCTGCATTAACCCCCTCCCCCTTTTCCCAACAGGCAAAAGGCTTAATAGGTAGCATTTCAAAAATAATCCGGCTTAAATAATAGTAATTGCGCTCGTTTTAAAAATTTTTTTACACCCATTTTTATTTGTTTTCTTCTCACTTTTTTCATGCCCGCGAATCACTAAAAACATTATTTATCATTTGTCACGCTTATTTTGCTTTGATTCGGACGGCAGCCGCGCGTCCGAAATACTTCCAATATAGTTTTGGTTACCTCTCCTACCTACTAGTGAGTAGTTGAAGCCTTCCAGCATAGGACGCAGGCGCCTCTGTCAACGGAAAGATCGGTAAGTGCTAGAGATTAAGATATTTACCAAAATATTACCTACCCACGTATATAAAAAACTTTGATTCTTGGAAGCTAGGTGAGATAGTGAAGCTATCGGCGCACAGTGGTCCTCCGACAAGTACAGGTTTTTGCTGAATAGTTTTTTTTTGAATTTTCTTTGATGTAATATTTTTTTATACCCAGCTGTACTTGTACACAGGGTATTATAACTTTGTTAGGATAACGGTTGGTTGTACAGGTATAAAGGAATCGAGATAGATATAGACTTCCATATATCAATATGATCAGGATCGAAAAAAAATTTGATTGAGCCATGTCCGTCCGTCCGTCCGTCCGTCCGTCCGTCCGTCTGTCCGTTAACACGATAACTTGAGCAAATAATGAGATATCTTCACCAAATTTGGCATGCGTACTTATTTGGGTTCAGAATAGATTGCTATTGAAAATGGGTAAAATCGGACCATAACCACGCCCCTTTTTCGATATCGAAAATTTCGAAAAACGTATAAAATGGGTTAATTCAATATTAGAAGCAGCTGCAATGATAAAATTTGCAATATGTATTGATTTAGATGTTCTAAGGCCGATTTTATAAAAAATTTTGAAAAGGGGGCGTGGTACCGCCCACGTATATTTGAAGAAATTTTAAAATTTTGACTCTTAATAACTTCACAAGAGTTTATGCTAGTATAACGAAATTTCGTAGAGGACATACTATTGTTGTGGTAAATTCAGCTATAGAAAATAAACGAAATCGCTTCGCGACCACGCCTACTTTTTCATAAAAGTTATATTGAAAGGAGGTGGAAATATTGAAAAGTCCATATCTAATTAACTGATTTCGCTATAATAATATAATTTGGTACATACATCAACTTTCATATTCTTTACATAATTTTTTCAAAATTTTGGAAAGTGGGCGTGGCACCGCCCACTTATGAGTCAAGCAATTTTTAAATTCGACTGCTAACAACTTCAGAACGGTATGAGATAGATTTACGAAACTAGGTACCAGGCATGTTATGTTTATGTAGAGTACTACCACAGAAAATAAGAAAAATCGGTGAACGATCACGCCCACTTTATGTGCACAGCTGGGTATGTAATGTTCGGTTTCACCCGAACTTAGACTTCCTTACTTGTTGTATTAGCGTTTATTTTGAAGCGGATTTTATCAATTTAATTTTGGATTGAATTTAGTTTTATCTTTCTACACCGGTTTTATTTTCATTAAATATATTTTGTTGTATTCACTTCTTTGATTAAATTTTACTTTTGCATTTTAATTTTTTTGGGTTACATTTTGGTTTATGCTTTGTACCTTTTCTTTTTATTTACAAATTCCTTATTCCCCCTTATGTATTTTTATACCTTTCATGAACATGAAATGGTATTATAACTTTGGTCCGATGTTTGTAAGTATGAGAAGAAGAAGAGATGGACCCATCAATAAGTATACCGATAAGATCGGACCAGAATAACATATAGCCCCCATACAACCGATTGTTCAGATATAAGGTTTTTTGACCAAAACTTCTGCAATTAAAAAGTTAGGAACGTAAAATTTTGCAACTCGAGTACTTTCTATTTATGTAGTGTATATAGTGAAAAACAACAAGATCGGGCAAATGTAACATATCCCCCATACAACCGATTGTTCAGATATAAGGTTTTTTGGCCAAAACTTCTGCAATTAAAAAGCTAGGAACGTAAAATTTTGCAACTCGAGTACTTTCTATTTATGTAGTGTATATAGTGAAAATCAACAAGATCGGGCAAATGTAACATATAGCCCCCATACAACCGATTGTTCAGATATAAGGTTTTTTGGCCAAAACTTCTGCAATTAAAAAGTCAGGAACGTAAAATTTTGCATCTCGAGTACTTTCTATTTATGTAGTGTATATAGTGAAAATCAAAAAGATCGGGCTAATGTAACATATAGCCCCCATACAACCGATTGTTCAGATATAAGGTTTTTTGACCAAAACTTCTGCAATTAAAAAGTTAGGAACGTAAAATTTTGCATCTCGAGTACTTTCTATTTATGTAGTGTATATAGTGAAAATCAACAAGATCGGGCAAATGTAACATATAGCCCCCATACAACCGATTGTTCAGATATAAGGTTTTTTGGCCAAAACTTCTGCAATTAAAAAGTTAGGAACATAAAATTTTGCAACTTGAGTACTTTCAATTTATGTAGTGTGTAGAGGAAAATCAAGAAGATCGGGTAAATATAACATATATGTAGCCCCATACAACCGGTTGTTCCGATATAAGGTTTTTTGGCCAATACTTCCGCATTTAAAAAGTTAGGAACGTAAATTATTGCACCTTTAGTACTTTCTACATATGTAATGTGTATAGTGTAAGTCAGTACAATTGAACACGTATAATATATAGCCTCCATACAATCGATTGTTCCGATAACTCGGATCCTATTATTTTGTAAGTTTTTTTAAATTATAACAAAGATGTGTAATGTGTATAGAAAATATAGTTAAATTGAAACAGGCTGTACTGGGGATCGAACAGTGAAAATCGTGACGCTTTTTCATGAAAGGTATATAGCCTTCGGCACAGCCGAAGACAGCTTTCCTTACTTGTTTTTAATTGAATTAAACTCCTTTTGATCCATTCCAATTTCATTGTTTTTGATTGGATTCCCTTTTGGTTAAGTTTTTTGTGGAATTTCTTTTGGCTAGGTAGAAATTAGATGCATTTATATTTGTAAGCGCTTGAATGAATGCGCCTTCTAGCTATAAGATAGTATCTAAGTTTGATGAGGTTTTGAATTTCTGTAAGTTAAGTTTAGCCATTTAACCTTTACTTTCATTTTTATTCACTTTTTTTTCTTTTTATATAAGTTTAAGAATAAATCACTTTTGTTAAAAGTTGAAACGGAATTCTATTCGATTGGTTTAGTCGTCCCTTTTTCTATGGGGTGAAGCATAATCACCATGTCAGGCTAGGTTATCCTTCAATTGGACTCGGTGAGCGGAGTCAAAGTGGAGTCCAAGGTCGTTCATGATCTATGAACGAGAGGGGCGGGATGACTCCACCTGATACGGACAGGCCTCTCTCTTTCAACTCTTTTCCTTTCTTATCTATCTCTTTAGACTTCACCCAGGCATGAACCTTTTTTTTGTTTGTGTAGCTGCAGGCAAGACTGGTGAGCAAAAATTCACCCCAACCGACGAGCTAGCGGGATGCCACCATGCCACCTGCCACCGTTGCCTTGACCCAACAGTCAGTTACATTACAATGGCGCCCAACGTAATAGTCCAATTTCCAATTTTTAATTTTCAATTTGTAATTTTCAATCTCAACTTGCATTCCATTTCTATTTTGTATTACTATTCGTTCAAAATTTTGAAATTTTTGTTTTTCCATGATCAATTTTCTTTCTTTCGTCTTTCCTGTCTTGAAATGAAATATTAGCTTTCCCATAACTTTTTCATTTCTGCTTTTCGATAACTTTTTGTTTTTTGTTTACACTCTTCTCTTTACCTTACTTTCGATTTCCGAATTCCTCCTCTGACTGGACTGATGACCGTTGTAGGGGCAGCATCGCTTGGATCAGCGATATGTGCCACTACGACAAAAACAAGGGGGGATACTCGTCTTGCCGTAGAAGTTCCTTATGAGCGCCGCAACGCTTGCATAAGTGGTATTCTGCGGTAAGACTAGTATGTTGACAAATGGATGTTTTAGCGTGTAGGTGACTACTTAAGCTACCGTGTACGTGGTCCAGCACCGCGTGCACGTGAGGTTTGCAGTCAGCCTACACGAAGGAGATTTCGGTCAGTGTGGCAACCAAGCTTGAGGCCAGTGCCACTAGGCTTGCAGTGCCACACTGAATAAATGGACAGATTGGGGAGACGTTAGTTGACTAGGACCAAGACTAGTGACAAACGGACTACTCACTCACATTCACTATGACCTTGCCGAGGTGCAACACCAACACACACCAATACTAAACCAAATTACATTTTTCAGTAAACAAACCTTAAGCAACAACAAAGCTTGAAAACAATTTATACCTTTAAAATTTTAAGGTTTTTTTTAATCCACATAAATTTAATTTTTGCGGGTACTTAAATATTATTCGGCTTTGTTTTGAATTTGAGTTCCGTATTTGAATTGGAGTGTAATGGAGTGTGGTTGCTAAGTGACCTTGCTCAATCCCGACTCTTGCGTCCTCGTTCGTGCACTCTGGGCAACGGGAGCTACCTAGGCTCGCGGCAGAAAGAGAGGGAGCCCCGGTGGGGCCACTCTGACATACTTGGTTTAAGGGCTCACCGAGGTTTTTGCGCAGCGTCTGTTCACCATGAGGTGCGGCTGCAGCGGGCGTCTGTCTTGAAGCAAGCGGCTCGCTATATAAATGTGTAAATATTTTCCAAAAACCCCGAAACGGGTTGTGCGCTGGGTTTGGGACCCGCCACGTAAATTTAGTCCAATGAAAAATGTATTAAAGCCTCGGATGAGAACCCCCTTTAATGTTGACGACCCGGCAAAACGAATAAGGCATAATGATTTGGATATTAGGGCATGTACCGGGAATGTCCGGACCCTTTCAAGGGACGGTACCGCTGCCCGACTGGTTGATGTCCTCGTAAGCGCAAAGGCCGACATCACCGCCCTGCAGGAAATGCGATGGACGGGGCAAGGAAAGACGACCATCGGTCCTTGTGACGTATACTACAGTGGCCAGACACGCGGCAAAGCGCGTGGTGTAGGATTCGTGGTGGGAAAGAGACTTCGCCGCCAAGTATTAGCGTTCACTCCTGTGAACGAGCGTCTCGCTGCGATCCGCATCAAGGCGAGGTTTTTCAACATAACATTTATCTGCGCCTATGCGCCGACTGAGGAGACGGACGACGCAGAGAAGGACTCCTTCTACGATAAACTTGAACAGACTTATGATCGCTGCCCCCAGCATGATATCAAAATCGTGCTCGGCGACTTTAAAGCCAAGGTGGGCAAGGAAGGAGTCTTTCGTCCCACAGTTGGAAAATTCAGTCTCCACGATATAACATCCCCCAACGGCACTAGGTTGATTGACTTCGCCGCTGCTCGCAATATGGTCATCAGTAGTACTTGGTTCCAGCATAAGCGAATACACCAAGCCACATGGCTGTCTCCTGATCAAAGAACTAGAAACCAGATTGATCATGTCTTGATTGACGGCAGACATAGCTCCAACGTTCTGGACGTGATACGCACACGCCTCTGTGCAACGAAGAAAGTGCGCACAGTAACGGAAGGAAAGTTTGAAGTCGAGAAGCTGCGCATGACACAGACAGCTGATAATTTCACAACTCGACTCTCACACCTGCTAGCAGAGGGCAATCCTCGACCTAACGATGTAACGGAGCAATGGAAGCATATCTCTCACTCATTGCGTACCGCCGCTGAGGCCACTATAGGGTTCCAGCGAGCCCGCAAGAATAACTGGTACGATGAGGAATGCAAGACTGCCGCGAAAAAAAAGGACGCTGCCTACAAGGAGACGTTGCGAACGGGCGCAACCCGCAGTGTATGGCAACAATATCGTGAGGCAAAGAAAGAAGAGAGACGCCTTTTCAGAAAAAAGAAAAGTGAGGCCGAAAGGCGTGAGTGTGAGGAGCTTGAGATGCTGGCTGACAGGAATGATGCCCGAAAATTCTATGAAAAGATCCGGCGGATGACGGAAGGTTTTAAGACCGGGGCAAGCTCCTGTAAAGACAATAATGGCGACCTGGTAACCGACGTACAAAGTGTACTTAAATTATGGAGGGAGCACTTCTCCTCACTGCTAAATGGCGAGGGAGACGTCGAACCCGATACCCCAATCCCTGACGATGGGAAAGTCGTTCCACCACCTGACTATGATGAAGTGAGGATAGCTATATCCCGGCTCAAAAACAACAAAGCGCCTGGAAAAGACGGACTACCCGCCGAGCTGTTCAAACACGGAGGCGAAGAGCTGGTAAAATGCATGCATCAGCTCTTATGCAGAATATGGTCAGACGAAAGCATGCCTCCGGATTGGAATTTAAGTGTGCTTTGCCCAATCCACAAAAAAGGCGATCCCGCTAACCGCACCAACTACCGCGGAATTAGTCTTCTTAATATCGCATATAAGGTTCTTTCTAGCGTGTTGTGTGAAAGGCTGAAGCCCATCGTAGACAAACTGATTGGACCTTATCAGTGTGGCTTTAGACCTGGTATGTCTACCATCGACCAGATTTTCACGATACGCCAAATCCTGGAGAAGACCCATGATAAGAGAATCGACACTCACCATCTCTTTGTCGATTTTAAAGCCGCTTTTGACAGCGTAAAAAGGAGTTGCCTGTATGCCGCCATGTCTGAATTTGACTTCCCTGCAAAGCTTATACGGCTTTGCCAAATGACGTTGAGCAATACCAATAGCTCCGTCAGAATCGGGAAGGACCTCTCTGAGCCATTTGAAACCAAACGAGGCTTCAGACAGGGCGACTCCCTTTCATGCGATTTCTTCAATCTGATGCTGGAGAAGATAATTCGAGCAGCAGAGCTAAACCGCAATGGTACAATCTTTTACAAGAGCGTGCAATTGCTGGCGTATGCCGATGATATTGATATCATTGGCCTTAACAACCGCGCCGTAAGCGCTGCCTTCTCTGGACAGGATAAGGAAGCGAAAAAAGTGGGTCTTGCCGTGAACGAGGACAAGACGAAGTATTTGCTGTCATCAAAGAAAGAATCGGCGCACCTGCGCCTTGGCAGCCATGTCACTGTTGATAGTTACAAATTTGAAACTGTGAGGGACTTCATCTATTTGGGAACCAGTATCAACACCGAAAATAATATCAGTCTAGAAATCCAGCGGAGAATCACTCTTGCCAACAAGTGCTACTTTGGACTGAGTAGGCAATTGAGAAGTAAAGTCCTCTCTCGAAGAACAAAGATCACGCTCTATAAGTCTCTCATCATACCTGTCCTGATGTATGGCTCAGACTCATGGACAATGTCAAGAGAAGATGAGATGGCCCTTGGAGTATTTGAGAGAAAAGTTCTGCGGAAGATTTGTGGTCCTTCCCGTGATGCCAACGGCGAGTATCGAAGGAAATTTAACGACGAGCTGTACGAGCTCTACGCAGATCTGACCATAGTCCAGCCAATTAAAGCCCAAAGACTCCGCTGGCTGGGCCATGTTATGCGAATGGACAAAGAAGCTCCAGCACACAAGGTTTCCCTATCGTCGCCTGAATTCGGTAGCAGAGGAAGGGGAAGCCTCGACTGAGATGGAAACAACAGGTGGAGGATGACTTGAACTCCCTTGGGGTTTCCAATTGGCGTCAGTTATCGCTAAAAAGGAATGACTGGCGTGCTTTGATACGAAACGGCCAAAATCGCTTAGGCGGTTAATCGCCAATAAATGATGATGATGATGATTTGAATTGAATCACTTAGTGATTTGGATTAGTTGTAATTTTCTTGTCATTTAGTCGTATATTATTTTTCAATTCGATATCGTTTTTTTGGAATTTTGAAGTCTTTTAATTTTTTTTTACATTTTCTTACAACAACTAGGAATTTTGCAGTCTTTTAATTTTTTTTTACATTTTCTTACAACAACTAGGAATTTTGAAGTCTTTTAATTTTTTTTACATTTTCTTACAACAACTAGGAATTTTCAAGCCTTTTAATTTTTTTTTACATTTTTTTACAACAACTAGTCGTATATTATTTTTCAATTCGATATCGTTTTTTTTTTGAAATTTTTTTTTACACTTGTTATACTTTTTTGTTTTGGTTGCAAAGTACCTAACCCTAGTTTGAATTTTTCTTTTGGGGTTTGCAATTTTTGGTTATATCTTCTTCGGAATTCCCTCCGATCAACAGTTCTAGTAGTCCCCTAGTCCCCTCGCGAGGTAGTTGGCATTTTTCCTTTTGACCAGACTTTTTCCTTTTTTGTTTGGGGATTTTTGTCGAAAACCTTGCTTCCCCTCATTTTCGTCTTCTGTGACCCTTAACCCGTATACCCCCTTGCGGATCCGTACATCGTTTGGCGATTCAGACCCCCTATTGGCGGAAGAGAGTCCTCCTTGTATGGAGAGAGGAGACGCTCAGGTCGAAGGTGCTAGTGGAGTGGACCTAAACAGGATTGTGACACGGAGCAGAACCAGGGCGTTGCGGGACGAAGTCATCGGATCGGTTTATACGCAGATCGATACGGGCATACCTCATACCGAATGCTACGTTAGGGGGTTCAGGTTCATCGAGAAACCCCCAGGACCCACCGAAATGGAAGAACTTGGACCTGGACAAGTTGCATGTAAAGTTCGACGGCACCAGCAAAGGAATTACGGTGGAGAGCTTTCTGTTCCGTATTGAAAAGTTGCGACAGCAACACAATATTTCACACTTTCAGCTCTTCACCGACTTCCATTGTGTCGTAACGGGCTCTGCCTTGAAGTGGTACTGGCAGGTCTTAGAGGACCACTCGGACGAACCCGATTTTGGGTACCCCGAGCTAAGGGCGGAGCTGCTGGCCCACTTTTAGACAGCAGAGTCCGATTACGAGATCATCCGCGAGATAATGGAGCGCAAACAACAGCCACTGGAAGGGTTCGACGACTTCTACGGTGAGGTCCATAATTTGACTTTCCGGCTCCGGAAAAGCATCCCAGAGAAGGAGCTGGTAGGGATAATTAGGGGGAACCTGAAACCCTACTTGGCAAACTTAACGTTTGCGTCGAAGATCGACACGTTGGCTGAGCTGAAGTCCGAGTGTAAGCGAGCGGAGCGTCTCATGAAAGAGAACAAGAGTAGGGCCAAAGCGGTTAGCGAGTTAGGTTATCCCGAAGCGACACCTGGGAATGAGGAAGCAAACCAGACTCCCGTAGGACCTGGGAAGGGAAACTCCCAACTGGCGGAGATTGCCGGGGGCCCCCGCCAGGAGAAAGTCCACCCGGAGTCCAACCCAGGGTGCAAATTTTAAAGAGAGTTATCGGGGCTACGCATAGAGAAAGCGGTGTTTTGGATAGGGACAGTGCAATAGAAGGGAAGAAAGTCGTGCCAAAAAGCCTACACCAGCGGAAGATGGAATACGATGAAGCTAAACACCATTGTGTATCAATACCAAGTGTGAACTCTTCTTTTGACAACACACATTAAAATGTCGGTTTGTTTACATCCTGCACATATTAAAATGTCGCCAGCACCGAATAACAGAAAAGCAATGGCGTTGTTTTAACATCCTGCACACATCAACATGGCGGTCTCCTATCTTTTACCTAATGGTAGAAAGAGATGGGAAGATGGAAAGAAGTGAGACAAAAAAAGAAATTAAAAACAGGTGACTAAACTCACTTTGAAGTTTTGACGACTATGTCTATGATATCACACTTGTTATTAACCACAATCTCAAACAGGTGTTAAACTCATTTTGGAATTTTGACGTCTATGCAGAAGAGTTTACACTTGGTATTGATACACAATGCTAAACACAGGATATTTGCGGAAGAAATTTTAAAGGAAAAGAGGAGTTACTATAAAATTTAGAAGATGCGCGAAAAGCGAAAAATGATGAAAAGAATTCATCACAAGATAGTGTCAACCATCGTAACTCTTAAGGGAGATAACTGTTTCTTCGCAAAAACTAAGATTGGGGGCAAGGATGTTCTAGCTTTATTAGATTCGCGGGCTGGCGCGAATTGTTTAGGGAAAAATTTTGAGAATTTGATAGACGGTAGAGAAGATAGCATCATTAAGTTGGCCAACCAAAACATTAGAACTGCAAACGGCGGTGAAACGCCAGTGGTAGGTGTTATCACTCTGCCCGTCTTGTGGGAAGGAGAAGTCAAAGACCTAGAGTTTTTAATCGTGCCAGGCCTCCAACAAGAAGTTTATTTCGGGGTAGACTTTTGACAGGCTTTCGACCTGGATGTTGTAAGTCGAGGAACGATGGTGCGTGCTGCCCACACTGCCGTTGCAGAATTGGTACCCGCTGAGGGCGATTTATCGTTCGATGCCGTGCAACATGTCCTGACGAAAGAGCAAAGTGTTGCTTTAGAAAGGGTCAAGGAGCAGTACCCATCTTTTGCTGTCTTGGGGTTAGGGAAGACCAACGTGGAGGAACATGTGATTGAGGTTTTGGTTGAGAATCTCCCAGTAAAACAGATACACTATCCGATACCACCAGCGATCCAAAAGCATGTTTTTACAGAGCTAGACCGCATGCTGGGTCTAGGGGTGGTTGAGGAGAGCAACAGTAGCTGGAGCTCTCCCGTATCGCTGGTGATAAAGGGTGAGAAGAAGCGTCTCTGTCTTGATGCGAGGAAAGTGAATGAGCGAGCTATTAAGGACGCTTATCCACTTCCGAACATCGATGGGATTCTCAGCCGACTCCAAAACACGAGGTTCATTTCGGCCATCGACCTAAAAGATGCCTTTTGGCAAATACCATTGGAAAAGAAGTCCCGAGAGAACACTGCGATTACAGTGCCAGGGCGTCCCCTTTACCATTACACAGTCATGCCGTTTGGACTGTGTAATGCAGCACAAAGAATGTGTAGACTCATGGACAAGGTTATACCCGCTTCTTTACGTGATAGTGTTTTTGTGTATTTAGATGATTTGTTAGTTTGTTCTGTAGATTTTCCGTCTCATTTAGTGTTGTTGGAAAAGGTCGCTAAGTGTTTGCGTGAGGCTAACCTTACTATAAATGTCGAGAAAAGCAAGTTTTGTTTCAAGGAAGATAGGTACTTAGGTTATGTAGTGGGCGATGGATGCATTCGAACAGATGCGAACAAGGTTGCGGCTGTGAGGGATTTCCCCGAACCGAAAACGCCAAAACAGCTCAGACGGTTCTTAGGGATGTCAGGCTGGTACCGACGTTTCATCCAAGACTACGCAACTATTGCAGCGCCGCTGCACGACTGTCTCACGAAAGAAAAGATTAAAAAGTTTACGATGACCGACGAAGCAAGGAGTTCGTTCGAGCGACTAAAGGAGAGTTTGATTTCCGCTCCCGTACTGGTACACCCTGACTTTGACAGACGATTTTACATCCAGTGCGATGCTTCAACCGACGGAGTGGGCGGGGTACTCTTCCAGTTAGACGACGAGAACAACGAAAGACCAATAGCTTACATTTCCGCCAAACTGAATAAAGCGCAGCGTAATTACAGCATCACCTAGCTAGAGTGCTACGCTGCGGTGATAAGTGTTAAGCGATTCAGGCCGTACGTCGAAGGTTTACCCTTCACGATCATCACTGATCACGCGAGTCTCAAATGGTTGATGAACCAAAAGGACCTTTCTGGGAGACTCGCGCGGTGGAGCTTAAAACTTCAGGCGTACGACTTTGAAATCGAGCACAGAAAAGGAGCACTCAATGTAGTACCCGATACGCTGTCGCGAGCGCATATGGAGGAAATGCAGCTATCAGACAGACTAATGGACATTGACTTAGACTACTTTAAAACTGAAGAGTATGACGAACTTCGGAAAACGGTGACTGAGAACCAAGACAAACTTCCAGAACTGTGCGTGTCGGACGGTTACGTATATAAACGGACTCAGTTTGACAGGGGGACGAGCTTCAGCAGGACCAAGCCTGGAAACTCTGGGTACCGACAGAGTTGCGAGCGGGGTTGGTGGAATCCTCTCACAGCTCACCGTCGGCCGGCAACGGGGGCATCCACAATACCTTAGCCCGAATACGCGAAAAGTACTATTGGCCTGGTATGGTAACCGATGTACAAACCTTCCTGAAAGAATGTGAGGTATGCAAGGGAAACAAGACTCAAAATGTGTTCCATAAACCGCCCATGGGAAAGCAACACGTAACCGAAAGACCCTTCCAACGTTTGTTTATTGACTTTATGGGTCCATACCCACGTACTAGTGATGGTAATGTTTATGTGTTTGTGTGTCTTGATCATTTTTCTAAATTTGTGTTTTTGAAACCTATGCGTAAAGCCACGTCATTAGATGTAATGAAATTTTTAGAAAAAGAGGTCTTTCACATCTTTGGGGTTCCGGAATACATTCATTCAGATAATGGGAAACAATTTGTCTCCGACATGTTTGCGAAGTTTTTAGAGAGATATGGGGTTAATCATATAAGAACCGCGTTCTATTCCCCTCAAGGGAATGCAGCGGAGAGGGTTAATCGCTCTGTTTTGCAGATAGTGAGATCTTTCATTAAAGATAATCAAAAGAACTGGGATAGGTGTATAAGCGACGCAGCTTTTGCCCTGCGCAGTGCTACACACTCATCAATAAACTGCTCCCCATACTATGCCACATTTGGCATGCCCATGATGCAACATGGGGCATCATATGCAATATGCCGCAAATTGGGGGCAGTTAAAGATGCAGATTTTGAGATAAACTAGCACATGAACGGAGCAAAAAGTTTTACAACACTAGGAGCAAAGATGTGAAATTCCAAACCGGACAAGTGGTATACCGCCGAAATTTTAAGCAGAGTTCGAAGATTGAAAACTACAACGCTAAACTTGCCCCAAAGCAAGTTAAGTGTGTAGCCCTGAAAGCTATTGGAAATTCAATGTACGAACTCGGTGATATGAATGGAAAGAAAATCGTCGTATACCACGCTAAGGATATTTTTGTTGCATGAATCTGTGTTGCATGTAGTTTTGTATGTTGCATGTAGCTTATGTAGAAGAGTTGTGTGTTTTACGTAGTAAGGTTGACGCGACGGAACATAACCATGTTGACAAGTATTTATAAATTTTTTTAAATTATATTTGTATTTATTTAGTAATTTTTTTTATTTATTATACATTTTTTTATTTAATTTTTTTGTAATTATTTATTTATTTATTTGCCCATTTATTGACTAACCTTTTTATTTTTTTTATTATTGACACCCTTTATATTAACCTGCGAAACTGTGATATAGATATAGATACTCACCTGTGATTTAGGCTTAGATACTTACCTGTGATATAGCTTTAAGTTAACCCGCATGTCATGCTAGTCGTTTAGATATTAAGTAACCTCACTGGTTAGACGAAATAGTTCTGAGTGCTGCTCATGAAATAAAAACGCGTTACCTAAGCTAAATGAATAAGCAAGGGGATAGCCCGGCTTTAGGTCGTGGGTCGAAGCCACACGTTGGGCACACCAAAACCAAACTAAGACAGACTGCGCTTTGAATCCTTTTACGGACACGCTCCATGTTGCATGCAACATCGGCGGCATCCGAGCCTGTAGCGGCAGCCTGTGGGTTAATGCAACATTGCAAAAGTCCGAACACCGCGGTATCTGTGTGTTAACAGCAACGGAGTTCTCCTTTTATGTGTTAGTAATGTTACGAATGTCTGAATATGTATCTGTTGGTGTGGGTGAAATTTGTGTCGTGAAAGTGGATATCTGTCGTGTCCCGCCTGAACTAGTTAGATGTATGAGTGTCCTTCGTCTTTGAGTGAGAATGGTGAAAAGCTAGATTTTTCCGCTAATGGGATACGATCGCGAAACGACTCCATTCCCTATCTTAAACAGAAAGTGGAGTCTTTTGAGACCAGTGCGTTTTCGTTTTACTAGTACGGGAGTTAATTAAAAAGTCAATATTATATACTTATACACAGTGTCTGTGGATGACACCGCAATAACGGGTCACCACCAACGGCGCCGGTTTTCGACCGCTATCCAGGAAATCTCACGCCGCAAACCTTACATCGCCGTACCAACAACTTTTGAGGAATAAGAGGAAGCATAAATTTGTGCTGGGCTCCACGCCAAAAGCAACAAGGTGCCTCAAAGCGTTCCTGCCACAGCAAACAACCAGACCATTTAAAAAAAAAAAGAAGAGATAGAGGAGAGGGAGGAGTGACCCGTCGCCGCTTTGCATCGTTCAGAAAATTTCTTTTTAAGATTTTTAACGATATAAGTTCATTTGCCTTTTTGTGTTTCCACGGTTAAATTTTAGTTCTTTTCATTAGAAGCTCCTAAATTACGATTTCCTAAATATTCCTTTTTTTTGGCTAAGTTAAATTTTCAAATACCTACTACTTTCTTTACATTTTTTTTTTTGGGCCACCCTAATGCCAACCTCGAGTTAAATTAAATAAGTTATTAAATCATAATTTCACCGTTTATAGCTGCTTAAATTCTTAGTTCAGTCAGTACCATAATTCTGTACATTTTGTTTTTGTTGTAAATTTCCTACTTCCTGATTTCCTTTTTTTCCTTCATAATTACTAAGTTAGTTTTTCCTTTTTGGTAAGCATTTCTCCTTTTATTTAGGTATCATAACGTCCGCATTCTTTCCCATTCGTAAATTTTTTATTCTTTTATATAGTTCCTTTTTTTACGCCTATTTTTATTATACTAGTTTGCTCGCGCTAAAAACCCTTTCGCTTGCCTTTAAAACACCTAACATAAATTGTCACTTTTTATTTTCAGTTTTCATAGCCCAAAGTAAAAGTTTCTTTTATTCGCAATTTGGGTTTACCTTTTTAGGTCTATAACTTAATAGAGTTCCATTTTTTGCTTTGAACATTAAGTTTTGTTTTTCCTTTATCCCTGTTTAGCCTTTTGATCGCCTCCTTATTCAGTTTTCGCACCTTCCCTTTTCGTTGGTGAAATACCAGTTTGGTGTTTTCCCTCTTCACCTTTTCCCGTAACCACTCCCACCCACTCTCCCCTTCTGCATTAACCCCCTCCCCCTTTTCCCAACAGGCAAAAGGCTTAATAGGTAGCATTTCAAAAATAATCCGGCTTAAATAATAGTAATTGCGCTCTTTTTAAAAATTTTTTTACACCCATTTTTATTTGTTTTCTTCTCACTTTTTTCATGCCCGCGAATCACTAAAAACATTATTTATCATTTGTCACGCTTATTTTGCTTTGATTCGGACGGCAGCCGCGCGTCCGAATAACTTCCAATATAGTTTTGGTTACCTCTCCTACCTACTAGTGAGTAGTTGAAGCCTTCCAGCATAGGAAGATTTATATATGTATGTGTTAGGTTATATTTTTTTGCAGCAACCCTCTCTCCGCGACGCAGGCGCCTCTGTCAACGGAAAGATCGGTAAGTGCTAGAGATTAAGATATTTACCAAAATATTACCTACCCACGTATATAAAAAACTTTGATTCTTGGAAGCTAGGTGAGATAGTGAAGCTATCGGCGCACAGTGGTCCTCCGACAAGTACAGGTTTTTGCTGAATAGTTTTTTTTGAATTTTCTATGATGTAATATTTTTTTGTATTAGCGTTTATTTTGAAGCGGATTTTATCAATTTAATTATGGATTGAATTTAGTTTTATCTTTCTACACGGGTTTCATTTTCATTAAATATATTTTGTTGTATTCACTTCTCATTTGATTAAATTTTACTTTTGCATTTTTATTTTTTTGGGTTACATTTTGGTTTATGCTTTGTACCTTTTCTTTTTATTTACAAATTCCTTATTCCCCCTAATGCATTTTTTTAAATTGAATTAAACTCCTTTTGATCCATTCCAATTTCTTTGTTTTTGATTGGATTCCCTTTTGGTTAAGTTTTTTGTGGAATTTCTTTTGGCTAGGTAGAAATTAGATGCATTTATATTTGTAAGCGCTTGAATGAATGCGCCTTCTAGCTATAAGATAGTATCTAAGTTTGATGAAGTTTTGAATTTCTGTAAGTTAAGTTTAGACATTTAACCTTTACTTTCATTTGTATTCACTTTTTTTTTTCTTTTTATATAAGTTTAAGAATAAATCACTTTTGTTAAAAGTTGAAACGGAATTCTATTCGATTAGTTTAGTCGTCTCTTTTTCTATGGGGTGAAGCATAATCACCATGTCAGGCTAGGTTATCCTTCAATTGGTGTGGGTGTTGCACTGGTGCATTAGAGGGGACGTGAATGTGGGGCCACTAGGACAGACTAGACAGGTTAGGGATATGGGACGATAACTGACGGACAGACATGTGTCAGGCTAAGGGGACTCCACTCGGTGAGCGGAGTCAAAGTGGAGTCTAAGGTCGTTCATGATCTGTGAACGAGAGGGGCGGGATGACTCCACCTGACACGGACAGGCCTCTCTCTTTCAACTCTTTTCCTTTCTTATCTATCTCTTTAGACTTCACCCAGGCATGAAGCTTTTTTTTGTTTGTGTAGCTGCAGGCAAGGCTGGTGAGCAAAAACTCACCCCAACCGACGAGCTAGCGGGATTCCACCATGCCACTTGGCGCCGTTGCCTTGACCCAACAGCCAGTTACATTACAATTGGAAAATGGTGGCCGTATACAAAATTTCAGCCAAATATCTCAAAAACTGAGGGACTAGTTTGCGTTCAAACAGACAGACAGACAGACAGACAGACAGACGGACAGGCGGACATGGCTAAATCAGCTCATCTCGTCATCCTGATCATTTCGGTATCTATTATTATATATAAATGCGCAACAAGGAGACGTTGCGAACGGGCGCAACCCGCAGTGTATGGCAACAATATCGTGAGGCAAAGAAGGAAGAGAGACGCCTTTTCAGAAAAAAGAAAAGTGAGGCCGAAAGGCGTGAGTGTGAGGAGCTTGAGATGCTGGCTGACAGGAATGATGCCCGAAAATGAAAAGATCCGGCGGATGACGGAAGGTTTTAAGACCGGGGCAAGCTCCTGTAAGGACAATAATGGCGACCTGGTAACCGACGTACAAAGTGTACTTAAATTATGGAGGGAGCACTTCTCCTCACTGCTAAATTGCGAGGGAGACGTCGAACCCGATACCCCAATCCCTGACGATGGAAAAGTCGTCCCACCACCTGACTATGATGAAGTGAGGATAGCTATATCCCGGCTCAAAAACAACAAAGCGCCTGGAAAAGACGGACTACCCGCCGAGCTGTTCAAACGAGGAGGCGAAGAGCTGGTAAAAAGCATGCATCAGCTCTTATGCAGAATATGGTCAGACGAATGCATGCCTCCGGATTGGAATTTAAGTGTGCTTTGCCCAATCCACAAGAAAGGCGATCCCGCTAACCGCACCAACTACCGCGGAATTAGTCTTCTTAATATCGCATATAAGGTTCTTTCTAGCGTGTTGTGTGAAAGGCTGAAGCCCATCGTAGACAAACTGATTGGACCTTATCAGTGTGGCTTTAGACCTGGTAAGTCTACCATCGACCAGATTTTCACGATACGCCAAATCCTGGAGAAGACCCATGATAAGAGAATCGACACTCACCATCTCTTTGTCGATTTTAAAGCCGCTTTTGACAGCGTAAAAAGGAGTTGCCTGTATGCCGCCATGTCTGAATTTGACTTCCCTGCAAAGCTTATACGGCTTTGTCAAATGACGTTGAGCAATACCAACAGCTCCGTCAGAATCGGGAAGGACCTCTCTGAGCCATTGGAAACCAAACGAGGCTTCAGACAGGGCGACTCCCTTTCATGCGATTTCTTCAATCTGATGCTGGAGAAGATAATTCGAGCAGCAGAGCTAAACCGCAATGGTACAATCTTTTACAAGAGCGTGCAATTGCTGGCGTATGCCGATGATATTGATATCATTGGCCTTAACAACCGCGCCGTAAGCGCTGCCTTCTCTGGACTGGATAAGGAAGCGAAAAAAGTGGGTCTTGCCGTGAACGAGGACAAGACGAAGTATTTGCTGTCATCAAAGAAAGAATCGGCGCACCTGCGCCTTGGCAGCCATGTCACTGTTGATAGTTACAAATTTGAAACTGTGAGGGACTTCGTCTATTTGGGAACCAGTATCAACACCGAAAATAATATCAGTCTAGAAATCCAGCGGAGAATCACTCTTGCCAACAAGTGCTACTTTGGACTGAGTAGGCAATTGAGAAGTAAAGTCCTCTCTCGAAGAACAAAGATCACGTTCTATAAGTCTCTCATCATACCTGTCCTGATGTATGGCTCAGATTCATGGACAATGTCAAGAGAAGATGAGATGGCCCTTGGAGTATTTGAGAGAAAAGTTCTCCGGAAGATTTATGGTCCTTCCCGTGATGCCAACGGCGAGTATAGAAGGAAATTTAACGATGAGCTGTACGAGCTCTACGCAGATCTGACCATAGTCCAGCGAATTAAAGCCCAAAGACTCCGCTGGCTGGGCCATGTTATGCGAATGGACAAAGAAGCTCCAGCACAGAAGGTTTTCCTATCGTCGCCTGAATTCGGCAGCAGAGGAAGGGGGAGGCCTCGACTGAGATGGAAACAACAGGTGGAGGATGACTTGAACTCCCTTGGGGTTTCCAATTGGCGTCCGTTATCGCTAAAAAGGAATGACTGGCGTGCTTTGATACGAAACGGCCAAAATCGCTTAGGCGGTTAAGCGCCAATAAATGATGATGAAATGCGCAAACATAACAGGTTTCTCCCTTTTTTGCAATAACCACAATTCTAAGGTATATAAAATTTGGTATGTATCGATGTGTCTCGTCGAGCAGGGTGTGCGACAACAAACAAAGAATTAAAAAAAATTAATTATATTATGAAATGCTAAACACGCATTCACCTTATAGAGCCGCTGTTATGTGTGTATGTACGTAGGTATGACCACTTGCATTGTTGTGTTTGCATTCATTGCAATTGTGTGTGTAGTCATGAAAACTTGCATTGATTGCTGTTGCTGAAAACGAGAGTTGTTTTGTTTACTATAATAAGCACGAGCCCGTCAACTTCATGGCGCTTACACAAAGTGTTTACAAAAACAAAATCTGTGGGTAGGTAGTCAGAGAAGCAAAAATAAAAAAATAAAATAAAATAAAATAAAATAGAATAAAGTAAGATAAAATAAAATAAAATAAAATAAAATAAAATAAAATAAAATAAAATAAAATAAAATAAAATAAAATAAAATAAAATAAAATAAAATAAAATAAAATAAAATAAAATAAAATAAAATAAAATAAAATAAAATAAAATAAAATAAAATAAAATAAAATAAAATAAAATAAAATAAAATAAAATAAAATAAAATAAAATAAAATAAAATAAAATAAAATAAAATAAAATAAAATAAAATAAAATAAAATAAACCAAAATCAAAAAAAATAAAAAAAATAAAATAAAATAAAATAAAATAAAGTAACAAAAAATAAAATAAAATAAAATAAAATAAAATAAAATAAAATAAAATAAAATAAAATAAAATAAAATAAAATAAAATAAAATAAAATAAAATAAAATAAAATAAAATAAAATAAAATAAAATAAAATAAAGTAAAATAAAATAAAATAAACCAAAATAAAATAAAATAAAATAAAATAAAATAAAATAAAATAAAATAAAATAAAATAAAATAAAATAAAATAAAATAAAATAAAATAAAATAAAATAAACTAAAATAAAATAAAATAAAATAAAATAAAACAAAATAATTAAAATAAAATAAAATAAGATAAAATAAAATAAAAAAAATAAAATAAAATAAAATAAAATAATGAAAGGAAAGGAACTAATATAAAATAAATAAAAATAAAACAAAATGATATAAATAAAAGTATAAAATAAAGGAAAGAATGGGAAAGGAAAGGGATGGATAAAAGGAAGATAAAGGTAAGTTAAGGTAAGGAACGGAAAATATGAGAGAAAAATCAAATAAAGGTAGGGAAAGGAAAGGAATGGAAAAGAAAAAAGGAAGGGAAGAAAGGAAATGTAATGTATGGAAAAGAGAAGCAAATAGAGAAAGACAAAGAAAGGAAAGCAGAGAAAAAGAAAGGACAGAAAAGGCAGCGAGGAAGAAGGTATGGAAAATAAATGAAAATAAAAAGAAAGAAAAATAAAGGAAAGAAAGGTTATGAAAAGCTGAAAAAATAAGTAAAGGAAATGAATTTAAAAGAAAAAAACTAAAGGAGTTACGGAAGGGAAAAAAAGAAAATAAGGAAACGGTAGGAAAGCAAAGGTAACGAAACGAAATGACAGGAAAAGAAATCTAAGGAAAAAAAGTGAAAGAAAATAAAGGTAAGAAAAAAATAAAAGAAATGAAATGAAATGAAAAAAAAAAATGAAAGGAAACTAAAGGAAAACAAACGAAAACAAACGAAACTAAAGCAAAGGAAACGAAAGGAAAGGAAAGAAAAAGAAAATAAAAGGAAAAAGGAATGTAATGGAAATAGAAAGAAAGGTCAGGTAAGAAAATAAAAGAAAGGAAAATAAAAGAAAATAACAGAACAGAAAGAAAGAAAGAAAGAAGGTTAATAAAATGAAATGGAAGAAGAGAAAAGGAAAGAAAAGGAAAAGAACGGAGAGGGAAGAATAGAAAAAGAAAGAAAAGCAAAAGATATAAATTGAGATGAAAGGAGAGGAAAGGAATGGAAATAAAAGCAAAGGAAGGGAAAGGATAGAAATACGTATGAAGACGAACTAAGAAGAATAAATAATTATCAACATTGAAAATTTATTATTGAATGGTGTAAAGAGTGAGGAAAAGGCAAAATGAATAGGAATGTATAGAAACAAAAAATATGGAAAAGAAAGGAAAATTTAAGAAATATCAAAAAGGTAGGAAAATAAAATAAGGTTTTGTGGTTGAATTTCAACCAATGGGCGAACTCTAGTACTTATTGATGGGTCTATCTCTTCTTCTTCTCATACTTACAAACATCGCACCAAAGTTATAATACCATTTCATGTTCATGAAAGGTATAAAAAGAGAGGTCTATTTGCAGGAAAAAACTGATCCGACTTGGCTAGTTGTTAAAATTTAGTATTAAAATAATATTTATCGTCAAACTTCAGTTAATGTTTATTGAATTTATATAAATTAGGGTATACTTTAAGAAACGTCTTTGCTAAATGCATACAATTCGGTATAATTCCATTTTTTCATAATTTTTTTTTTTTTTTTTTTTTTTGTTTTTTGATTGGCGCAACACAGCTATTTGCTTAATTACAATTAAGTGGGTCAATACGACTAACTAAAATTATGAGCGGCAATTGGTCATCAAGGAGTGTAAGTGTAAATAAATAAACAAATCTTTTTCAAAATGCAACAATTAAACCCGATAACGTAAAAGAAAAATAAATACGAAAACAGGTGAAATGAGAGATAAAAACAATAACGACACCAATGTCTTGCTGATGCAGCATTCGTCGGCGAGCAATTCGATGACGCAGCGCGTTGGCGTTGCTTGCGTTGTTACCGTTTTGGCTGGCGGTTGTCACTTGATGCTACTGATGGTAGAGCGCACTAAATGCTTGAATTCTGAATGAATTTCATGCAATGATTGCAAATTCGTCCCATCCAATTGTTGTATGATATTATTAGGGTGATTAAAAAAAAACGTCTCCCAAACACATTTCGGAATATGATTTTTTTGATTTTAAAGAAAGGTTTTCTCTGTAACTCCTGTGCTTGAAAGTAGCTATTATTGAATTCTTGTAGGAAATTAAACGATCTATATAGACCAAGATCCTAGGGCCGCCAGACATCACTTATTTTCTAATGGATAAAAAAAATACTGATGGATAATCCTCCCCGAATCTAGAACGAATGTGAAAATTTCAAAGCTGTACCTAGGTCTCGGGCCTAGAAATCGGGGGTCAAAGTCGCCAAAAAATTACCCTAACTTCACCTATTTTCTATTGGATAATTTTCACAAATTTGTCGTAGATTACCACCCCGCGTCAGTATCAAGTGTTGTTAACCCCGTACCAGGGTCTAGGCTCCAGCCAGACACCCCAAGCTCTCCGATTTTCCTATAGAAATTAATTCCGTTTTAACAATTTAACGGATTTTGCCAACTTTGGCTGCTTAGCTATTCGATTTATCCCATTCTTTGTAGAGCACTACCTTCAAGTATCATCAAGCATTTTTATAGCAAAAACTTCAGCCAGACACCTCAAAACTTGGGAATTTTCATAATTCTTACTGGACTTTCACATGTTTAAACGGGTTCGCGCAACTTTGTCTATCTTTAAGAAGCAGATCTTTACTGTCGTAAAGCACTACCCTTAGAATCAGGCATTTCCAGAAATCATCCTATGACAAAAACACCTCAAAACTCGGGAATTTTTTGTAATTCTTACAGCGATTTCAATTGTTTAAGCGAGTTTTTACAAATTTGACTATGTTTAATCGGCGGATCTTTGAACATGTATCGTAGAACACTAGCCCTAAGTAGTATCAGGCTTTTTCAGACTTCATCCCAAGAAAAAAATTCAGCCAGACACCCCAAAGGACGGGGACTTTTCATCATTTTTAATGCGCTTAGACATGATTAAGCAGGTTGGTCCCACTTTGACTCCTTTTAAATCTTTACGTTTTATAACCTTTTGACAAAAAAATTACAATGAAATTCACTCTACTAAGGTTATCAAATATTTTTTATTAACCTTTAAGACTTAACTCTGGGAAGCCGCTATCTTTTTTAACAATTTTTTTTAATTTCAAAGTGATTTTTCTCATAATTTTTGAAATATTCTAAAAGCTGAAGCCTTACCTCCTTATTCATAAAAAATATAAAAGGTTTAATAAGGTCTTATAAATTAAAATTTGTTTCAAAATCTTTATAAACAAATTTTATTTTTTATGAATATTTTAATGACATGAATTTTGTGAACTGAGCCACCTACAATTTTTTCAACGGCCATGTATTTTAATAAAAGTTGGTAGTATGGCTCACAACGATTAAACAAAAATACGTATATAACAGTTTTTCGAAATTCGAATTATTTTCAAAGTTATAGCTATCAACACTTTTCGAAATTCCTCACTTTTTGATGATTTTCCGACGATTGGTCAAACCGATTTTGCTAATTTTTTAAATATATATATAGTATCTTCTACCAAAACGACGATTCTAATTTTTGGAAAAAAATTTTGTTTGCAAACATTATTCGCAATTTTTAACTTCTCCGTCGTGGTCAGATGGCGCTTTGGTATGATGTTGAAGGGCATTTCATTAGTAACTATTAGCAAAAAAATTTGTTGTTTGGCAATTTAAGGTAGCGTTAGTTATTTACATTTTTTGTCTTCATAGTACACAGTACGTAGAGAAACAAAAATTTCATGAAAAATTAACAAGTCTGTAAAAAATGTAAATGACTCCCGCTCAATATGACAAAACATAAGAAGCAACCTCTTAGGGTTACAGCGCAAATTTTTTGTGAGGCTTATAGTACATTTACACAGCACCAAATTTGGTAAATTTGGCGAAAAATTGCAAATTTGGCGCTTTTTTCCATACAAATTTCATTTTCCAAATTTGGAATTCCATCGCATTTGGCCTCATTCGCTGAACAATACAATCCACAATTCCTCAAAGGCCTGTGTTCCAAATTTAGAATTGCCCAGCAAGAACCTTAATGGGTAATTAACGTGTGAAAACTTTTGGATTATGCACAGTTCTAAATAACAATTTCAACTATTTTTTTATGATATTGGACCAGTTCCACTAAGAAAAGAGAGAAGCCTTCTTGATTCTTCATTTATTATTACTCTACATGTGTTTAACACATCAAGGTGGTGCATTTTCTTTCGGTGGCTTTGTATTCTGGTAGAAGATTCTTGCAGGGAAGGTGAAGCCAAATGCAAATTTGCCAGTGTAAACAGGTTCGAAATGACACATTCAAATTCGCCAAATTTGGTGCAGTATAAATGTACTATTATGTTCTCAATAATAGTACATTTACACCACACGAAATTTGGCGAATTCAAATGAGATAATTCGACACCGTTTACACTGCCAAATTTGAATTGGCTTCAACTTCCCTGCAAAAATCTTTTACCAGGACCAAAAGCCACCGAAAGAAAATGCATTACCGTGATGATTTAAACCCCTGTAGAGTAAAAGAAGAGTCAAGAAGACTTATTTTCCTGGTAGAATTGGCTTTTTTTTTTAAAGTAGTTGAAATTCTTATTTACAGTTGTGCATAGTGCAAAAGTTATCACATGTCAATTGCCCATTAAGGTTCTTGCTGGGCAATTCTAAATGTGGAACACAGGCAGAGTTGCTATTTTGAGGAACTGTGGATTGTATTGTTCGGCAAAAGAGGTCAAATGCAATTGAATTCCAAATTAGGAAAATGAGATTTTTTATGGAAAAAAGCGCCTAATTGCAATTTTTCGCCAACTTACGTTTGGCGGGATGACATTTTTTTGAATTACCCTAATACATACATATATTTAACATCAAGGAGCCTTAAATTTGAATATAATGGGTTTTAGTTAAGCTATGGCTGCTAAAATTTTAAAAATTTTTTCTTTGAAATGAAAACTCAAACTGTTAAATTGAGTAACAATATAAAAATTCATAAAGCTTCGATTAAATCATTTACTATTTAATGGGAATAAATTTGAATTTTCAACATATTTGTGAAATATTTTGCACTACTTACTTAAATTTAAATGAAATCATTGACGGAAGCAAAATGAAAAATTGAATTTTAGTTATTTGTTAATTATTGGGACTTCCACCCAAAAGAGGAAAAGTACGAAATTTTTAAAATGCCATAAACTCCCACTGCTCCGACAGAACTTTACAATAAAGGTCTTTTTATTATCATGGGTTAGGGGTAACTAGTTGAATAGCTAAATTTTCAGGGAAGTGCATCGATAATACTAATCTAATCTAATCTTGGCTTGCGTCATAATGACGCTTAACCGCCTAGGCGATTTTGGCCGTTTCGTATCAAAGCACGCCAGTCATTCCTTTTTAGCGATAACTGACGCCAATTGGAAACCCCAAGGGAGTTGAAGTCATCCTCCACCTGTTCTTTCCATCTCAGTCGAGGTATCCCCCTTCCTCTGCTGCCGAATTCGGGTGTCGATAGGAAAACTTTCTGTGCTGGTGCTTCTTTGTCCATTCGCATAACATGACCCAGCCAGCGGAGCCTTTGGGCTTTAATCCGCTGAACTATGGTCAGGTCTGCGTAAAGCTCGTACAGCTCATCGTTAAATTTCCTTCGATACTCGCCGTTGGCATCACGGGAAGGACCATAAATCTTCCGGAGAACTTTTCTATCAAATACTCCAAGGGCCATCTCATCTTCTCTTGACACTGTCCATGATACCGAGCCGTACATCAGGACTGGTATTATGAGAGACTTATAGAGCGTGATCTTTGTTTGTCGAGAGAGGACTTTACTTCTCAATTGCCTACTTAGTTCAAAATAACACTTGTTCGCAAGGGTGATTCTCTGTTGGATTTCTAGACTCTCACCGTTTCAAACTTGTAGCTATCAACGGTGACCTGGCTGCCAAGGCGCAGATGCGCCGATTCTTTCTTTGATGACAGCAGATACTTCGTCTTGTCCTCGTTCACCGCAAGACCCACTTTTTTCGGTTCCTTATCCAACCCAGAGAAAGCAGCGCTTACGGCGCGGCTGTTAAGGCCAATGATATCAATATCATCGGCATACGCCAGCAATTGCACGCTCTCGTAAAAGACTGTGCCATTGCGGTTTAGCTCTGCTGCTCGAATTATCTTCTCCAGCATCATGTTAAAGAAATCGCACGAAAGGGAGTCGCCCTGTCTGAAGCCTCGTTTGGTTTCAAATGGCTCAGAGAGGTCCTTCCCGATTCTGACGGAGCTGTTGGTTTTGCTCAACGTTGTTTGGCAAAGCCGTATAAGCTTTGCAGGGAAGTTAAATTCAGGCATGGCGGCATACAGGCAACTCTTTTTTGCGCTGTCAAAAGCGGCTTTAAAATCGACAAAGAGATGGTGAGTGTCGACTCTTTTATCATGGGTCTTCTCCAGGATTTGGCGTATGTTGAAAATCTGGTCGATGGTAGACTTACCAGGTCTAAAGGTCTAAAGCCACACTGATAAGGTCCAATCAGTTTGTCTACGATGGGCTTCAGTCTTTCGCACAATACGCTAGAAAGAACCTTATATGCGATATTAAGAAGACTGATTCCGCGGTAGTTTGTGGGGTTAGCGGGATCGCCTTTCTTGTGGATTGGGCAGAGCACACTTAAATTCCAATCTGGAGGCATGCACTCATCTGACCATATTCTGCATAAGAGCTGATGCATGCTTTTTACCAGCTCTTTGCCTCCGTGTTTGAACAGCTCGGCGGGTAGTCCGTCTTTCCCAGGCGATTTGTTGTTTTTGAGCCGGGATATAGCTATCCTCACTTCATCATAGTCAGGTGGTGGGACGACTTTTCCATCGTCAGGGATTGGGGTATCGGGTTCGACGTCTCCCTCGCAATTTAGCTGTGAGGAGAATTTAAGTACATTCTGTACGTTGGTTACCAGGTCGCCGTTATTGTCCTTACAGGAACTTTCCCTGGTCTTTAAACCCTCCGCCATCCGCCGGACCTTTCATAGAATTTTCGGGCATCATTACTGTCAGCCAGCATCTCAAGCTCCTCACACTCACGCCTTTCGGCTTCACGTTTCTTTTTTCTGAAAAGGCGCCTCTCTTCCTTCCTCGCCTCACTATAGCGTTGCCATACACTGCGGGTTGCGCCCGTTCGCAACGTTTCCTGTATGCAGCGTCCTTTTTGTCCGAGGCAGTGCTACATTCCTCATCGTACCAGTTGTTCTTGCGGGCTCGCTGAAACCCTATAGTGGCCTCAGCGGTGGTACGCAATGAGTGAGAGATATGCTTCGATAATACTGAAAAGACTTAAAAATTGTATCACGAAAAAACAGGAAAATGTCCCAGGAGACACACAATTTAACCTTTGTAAAAAGTTTCTAGAAGCTAATACTGATCTTATTTTTAAAGAATATGGTACTATGTAGTATGTACTTTGGATCATATAGAAATTGTAGTTCAAAGTTGAACCGTGAAGCTAAAATTCGTTTTCGTGCTCACAAAGGTGCAACAAAGGGATTTTTCGGTTTCCCAGGAGTCACACCCACTTACTGAGTAGTTATAAAGCTATTTGTTGTTACTTCGCCAATTCTTTTAATGCATTTATTGTATTGGATATTTATCCATGTCGATAAACATATTTCATAGCAATTGAAATCCCAGTGTCAGTTTATTAAGTCAAAGTTGACTAAGCTCTCGAGTCAAATGTCCCAGGAGTCACGATGGAATGTCCCCATTCCAAACGAATTTATGCACATGCAAATTGCAAACCTAAATATGTATGTATTCGTGTGTGTATATATAGGAAGTATTTAATCTACAAATATTGTATTTTTAAAACAAAACTTTTATGCTGATTTTATTTGCAACGACCGACCGGCAATAACAAGAACAAATACGAAAAAAAAGTCATCATTCTAATGGACTGCAAAACTGATTTGTGTTTATTTCATTTGCAATGCGCGCATATTTTTGGTGCCATCACATAAATACTGACTGGCGGCAAATTTCCGTTAGCTAGAGCAAACAGGGGTTCAGTTTTCGTACATTAAAAAAAAAAAACAATTTTTTTATATGCAAATTATTTATTTATGTATTTGTAAGAATGGGGCTCATTCCCTGTGTCGGGTGTGACATTTCTAGATATATTTTAAGATTTGATCCAGACCTGTTGTTGTTGTTTTTAACAGTATTCGCCCTGCCTAGAAAGCATGATCCTTGCGAAGATCTTCATCAAGCTCTTTTAACGGAAGTCCAAGGAAACCAGCAATTTCAAAAGAGTTGGACCCCAGCGAAATGGGTGTTAGGTTAGGTTAGGTACAAGTGGCTGCCGCAGAGGCACACTTAGGCCAGTTTTGAAAGGCCCGTTGTGATACCACCAACACAAGGAAAGTCAGTCCCGGGACCCAGCCATATGGAAAATCCCTGAGTTGTTGGGATTTTCCACATAGCAGAATCCCGGGACTGACACTCCTAAACCGACACCGTTACTCCACCTCGAACCACTTAGATGACTTTATGAAGCCCATCAAGTCCTTTATGTCCAGTTCCGCGATCTGGCTTAGGCTATCCAGGAACGGAACTCCCAAAAAGCGCATTCTCGCCCCGCTTAAAGCCGGACAGTTGCAGATGAGGTGATCCACTGTTTCCTCCTCATCATCATTTTTGCAACTCCTGCAGCATCGTCGGTAGGGCACACCTAGCCTTTCTGCATGCCTACCAATGAGGCAGTGACCGGTTAATACCCCTATCAATATGCAGATTTCCCTCCTAGTTAGGGCATAAATGCGTCTAGACCTTTTAAGATCCCATTTTGGCCAGGTTTGTTTCGATATGCGACACCCTGGGGATTGCAGCCATCTTTCGTTGGCTTGACGGAGTGTGTGCTCCTTCAGCATTAGTTTGCATGTGGCAAACGGCATACCTAAGCGCTCTTTATCCTGAAGAACCTGCTTGGTCGTGCCCTGCCTGGCAAGCTCGTCTGCCTTACAGTTTCCCTCAATTTCCCTATGTCCCGGGACCCATATGAGGTTTACGCGGTTCTGTTGGGCCATCTCCTGAAGAGATCGACGACAGCTGAGCGTCAGTTCAGAGTTGAACGTGTATGAGCCAAGGGATTTGATGGCCGCTTGGCTATCGCTGAAAATAGCGATATCTTCTCCGATAACACGTTTGCTTAACCAGGCCGCGGCGTCCAGGATTGCCGAGACTTCCGCCTGGAAGACGCTACAATGATCAGGTAGTCTGAAGGAGAGCTCAAGGTCCAAATCCCTTGAATAAACGCCTCCTCCAACTCTGCCGTCCAACTTCGAGCCGTCGGTGTATATGGAAGTGCCACCATTTGTTTCGGGACACCAATCCGTCCTCTCCCAGTCCTCTCTGCTGGGAATGCTTATTTTGAAACAGCTATCCCCGACTGTAGTAGTCGCACAACGATCTGTGCTTAGAGGGAGAAAGCTGTAAGATTCCAGAATACTGGAGTGTCCAATAGTACCCGCAGCCCAACTGGAGGTTTCTCTTAGGCGCAGGGCTGATGCCGCCGCTGACCGAAACCCTTCCAGATCAAGTGGCAAAATGCCCAGAATGACCTGGAGGGCTTCGTTGGGCGTTGTCCTTAGCGCACCGCTTATACAGATCATATTGGATCTATGGACTTTCCGCAACAGATTCAGGTATGTTGCCTTGCTCAGCGCGGGCCACCATACGACGACTCCATAAAGCATGATTGGGCGAATGATGGCCGTGTAGATCCAACTGCATACTCTAGGGCTGAGTCCCCATTTTTTGCCAATGGCTCTTTTGCATGTGTAAAGAGCGATGCAAGCTTTCTTCTGGCGCTGAAGAACATTCTCCTTCCAATTCAATTTCCTGTCCAGAACTATGCCTAGAAACTTGGCCTTATCCGACAAGCCCAGGCGCGTGCCATCTAGTTCTGGTAGGCTTAGTGGCGGTATTTTGTACCGGTTGGTGAAGAGGACAAGTTCCACCTTCCCTGGGTTGATACTAAGTCCGCAGCGAGAGGACCACGTCGAAACTTCTCGCAGTGCTACTTGCATCAGGTCACACAGAGTTTGTGGGAACTTGCCTCTGAATGCAATAGCTAAATCGTCTGCGTATGCTACTATCTTCCCGCCCCCCCAGCTTGTGTCACGTAGCAACGAGTTGACTGTGAGGTTCCATAAAAGCGGGGAAAGAACACCACCCTGGGGTGTTCCCCTAGTGACATAGCGTGATAACTCAACCGTACCAAGTGAAGAAGCTATTTTCCTTCCCATTAAAAGTTGGTCAATTAAACCAGTTAGAGGTCTATCTACGCCCAGATTAGTTAGAGCGGAGTTGATAGCCTCCGGGCTTATATTGTTGAAAGCCCCCTCAATGTCTAGGAGGGCCACGAGACAGTAGTCCTTTTCACACAGCGATTTCTCAATGACAGACACTAGGCTGTGCAGAGCGGTTTCTGTTGATTTACCCTTGGTGTATGCATGCTGATAGCTAGAGATAAGGTTGCTATCAATAGTCGTTAAGAGGTAGTCGCTTAGTATCCTTTCAAAGGTTTTTAGTACAAAGGACGAGAGACTGATCGGTCTGTAGTCTTTTGGCTCGTAGTGGGATGCCTTCCCAGCCTTAGGGATAAACACTACCGTGGCGCTTCTCCAGGAGCCCGGAATGTGGTTGAGAGCCAGGCAGGCTGTGAAGAGAAATACCAGCCATTTAGCTGATGTCTCCAACGTGTTTATAAGCTGCGCGGGGATAATCCCGTCCGGCCCGGCAGCCTTATACGGTTCAAAGCTCTTAACTGCCCACCTTACTCTTTCCTCAGTGATGGGTATATTTACTGCCAGGTTTGTTGCAGGTGCTAGTGGTGCATCATGCAGATTCCCCGGAAAATGTGTATTCAAGAGCAGCTCAAGGGTTTCCTCTTCCGTGCTGGTCCAGGATCCGTCAGGCTTTCGCAAATAGCTGATGGTTGTTTGACTTTTCGAGAGGACTCGTCTAAGTCTCGCTGTGTCGTCGACCTTTTCGACGCCAGTGCAGAAATTTCTCCACGAGGTTCTCTTCGCCTGTCTCAGAGCTTTTTTGTAGGCCCTTAGTTTAGCTTTATATTCATGCCAATGAGGCTCAGAGCCGAAACTCTTGGCCTTGTTAAATTGTTTCCGGCATGATATTCGGAGCGAGTCCAAATCGTAGGACCACCAATGTGGCCTGTGTTTACCGCGTGGTTTTGGCACTGGACAAGCCTGTCCTAGAGCATTTGAGAGCGCCGATGTAAATGTAGTAACAAGATCCTCCAGCTCCTCTACTGATGAGGGGGCTTGTGAGGGCAGTACTGGTAGGTCTCTGTCTAATATTTCATTGTGTAACTGCCAATCAGTGTTACGTGGATTGCGCTTCATGATTGGTTGTTCTACAATAAAGTCTAAAACCATTTCTATGTAACGGTGGTCGGAGAAAGAATGTTCTTCCAGAACCCGCCATTTTCTGACCCACTCATAAGCGCCTTCACTACAGATAGTGAGGTCTATGACCTCCCTGCGGGTCTTAGTGATAAAAGTAGGCTCATTACCCACGTTGCAAATCACCAGGTTGGTTGTTAAGAGGTAATCAAACAGAGACTCGCCCCTGGCATTGATGTCGGAGCTCCCCCATTGGACATGGTGAGCATTAGCGTCCGCTCCAATAATAAGATTACCCGTGCAGAAATTTGACACCAGGTCTTTCACCTCCGTTTGTGGTGGGGGTTCTTCGGCGTCGTAGGGCATATAGACCGACGCCACCGTCAGGCGGGTGCTGTCGACCGTTAGACTGATAGCGGTAATATCACCATTGGTGTAGTTAGGTAGGAGAAAGGAGTTCAACTCAGACTTGACCAAAATACACGTTCTGACTTTGCTCTCCTCGCTGGCTCGAATGAGCTTGAAGCCCTTAGTCCCCAATCCGCAGATTCTCGAGCTATTGACCCAGGGTTCTTGGATGAGGACCACATCCACGTCGCCTTTAGAAAGACGACTACTTAAAGCAGCCGAAGCTACTTTAGATTTGTGCAGATTAATCTGAAGCACCACCAACATGAGAGCGCACAGACTTCCCTGCCGTCCCCATATCGTCGAGGTTTGCCCCATCCCGGAGGTTGCCTATCAACGACGAGTTGTTCCGATTAACTGCCCGATATGGCGTTGCAGGAGTCTTGCTGTCTGTAGCGTTAGATGTTAATCGCTCAGCGTTGGCTGCTACCACCGTGACGTCGAGGGCTTCCTCGTCCTGTAGGCTGTCCTCCATCTCCGAGTTGTTCACAGCACTATCGCCAAGGGACGTGGCGGATAACATGCTTTCCGCATCGGAATCCTCCGCTTCCTCTTCTGGTAATTCGCTTTCCGGTTCCCCCGGAGCAGCCGAGAAAGCAGCGCGCTGAGCATCACCACGATATACGTGGATAACGATCTGGCCTACGCTGTAGTGTACTAGGCCATTGCACCTTTTGAGGGGCTCGATTGACTCTTTATTCATGGTGAACACCACCTGTCTGTCGGGCCCTACCGCATCCCCGACCAGATTGACACTCCAGTCATGCGTTGGCAGGGACGGATTCATTAGCCGTAGCATCCCGAGAATTCTCTCGGGTTCGTCAGGGATGGCCGGAATCCACGCCCTTGCCCTTGGACGAGCTGGAATGTCCTTCCAGTCGACGACCTCTATCTTTGCGCCCTTGTAGACTTCACCCAGCTTAGCAGCTGCTGCCTTGTACAGTGCTACGGTTTTTGCATCCTCGCATGCGAGTAATTTAATCTGACCCTGGTGCCAACCCGCATCCGTTACTCGCGCCGAACTACCCGGAAACTCTGGAGCAACATTGAGAAGAATGTTGCCGAGTTCATTTCGCACGTAACGCCACCGGTCCTTAGGGATGGCCAGACGGTCATTGCCTCGGTCAAGGACGCCTATAAGGATCCTGTCCTTGGTTACCTCAGCAAAGCTTAGTTTGTCCGCTCCAGGGGTATTCTGATGCCACTTGGGAGGGGGATTTAACTCCAGGTCCGATCTCTGGCGCTTGAAAGGGTTAACTTTTAACCTCTTTGGCATGTAAGAATTTTGGAAATCCGGTATCACAGCTTTCGCTAGCTCTACCGATTTACTGGAATTCGGCGACAGCGATTCCTGCGGTACCCCTTCATACCTCTTCAGGATCTTTGCAGCCAATCTTTTCTCGTGGTATGTGAAGCGGCGGGGAGATGTCTCCCTGGAGTGCGGACCCGTAGTTGCCATCGCGGTCGCTCTCCTTGCCGAAATCTCAGTTGCAGCTTCCTTCTCCTTCGAGACTCCGAGGCCAGGTCGTGAGACCGCTGCCACAGACGTAAAGATACTGGTTTTCATATCAGCGGTTGATGGGAGTTTAGCATCTGCCGTTGTCCGCTTAGTTGCGTTGGCAACCGCACTGGTGCTAGCTCCCATCAAGTCAATCTTAGTCGATAGAGGGTTGGTTGACCGACTCGTAGTTGCCATCGCTGTCGATCCCCCCCTTGATTGTGGAACGGAGGTTGTCCTCCGGCGTTGTTGTTGCTTTCTCGCCTGTTCCTCCATAGCTCTCCTTTGCTGAGGAGTGAAATTTGGCGTTGTTTGTTTTTTAGGTTTATCGATTTTATTTGAGTTCATCTTGTTCGTACGACCCATCGCCGGACACGGCCAGCTTAGGGTCAAGGGAAGAGTAGGGGAAAATGTGTCGTCCGCCGCGGCAGAGCCCCGTACCGCGGTAAGGCCATGCTTACTCTCTGAGGCGACCCGGTATCAGAGAGGCTCCGTTCAAATACAGCCACGATTTGCCTCCCGGCTGCAAACGTCCAATGGGCACGGTTTCGCATAACACCCTGGATTGGGAGGGGGAAGATCTTTGTCGTCGCGCCAGAGAGGCTAGGCTGCTCTCGTGATGAAGTGCCGTACGGAGCTATGATCACAAGGGCAGCGTAGCCCTGTGGCTATCGACTTAAGCCCTCGTACCGCGGCAAGGTATCCACCCTTCACGAGGGAAGAAAAGAAGGTCCTGAATGTTCTTAATTATACCATCAAATAGAAAAGAAGGTCCTAAATGTTCTTAATTATAACACCAAAATTTAACACGCTTTTATTATTAATAAAATTAGGAATGTGATATATACTGGAAGATTTAATAATTTAGGTGTAAAGTTTTAATGTTAGAAATATATAATTATGTACAATATGGAATTATTTTGTGGCAGACGAAGAAGCCAAATTATCTTTAAAGGTTACAATGAACTTATAAAGTGTTATATTCCTTTACAGTGAATTTATTTTTTACTCTTTAGTTAATTTTATAAACCAATAATAAAAGCTTATTTTTAAAAAAGTTTTTTTTCTTTAATTTTATTTTTTTACTTTTTAGTTCGGTTTATCAACAAGAGGCAATAATGTCGCAGCGACATCAATCGGCTGCTAGCAGCAACAGAAACCATAGAATCTTTTACAATAAAGCCGCGTGGTTAATAAAGATACTTTCGGTTTATCAACAAGAGGCAATAATGTCGCAGCGACATCAATCGGCAGCTAGCAGCAACAGAAACCATAGAATCTTTTACAATAAAGCCGCGTGGTTAATAAAGTTACTCTTGGGATATTGGAATAAAGACTAAACTAAACGATAAATGGGATTTTTGAAATTAAGCTAATTTTTTTATTTACTGTTAGCGAAGCCTGAACGATGATGAAAATTTGCAAAATCCCATCTTAACTGCAAGTTAGTACAATATCAAAAGCAAAATTTCCTGGAATGAAAACTTTCGAATATCTCTACTCGTGCGCCACCTATCGGAATTATTTTTTTGTTATTTTGCGTGGAGGCAGAAAACTAAACGATGATGAGATTTCAAGATCCTACCTCAACAGGAAGTTCGTTGAAAAACGAATTAATCGACACTGAAAACAGACCTTCGTAATTCTCAAATAAAGCGACTCACGCGCCACCTAGCGGGTACAATTTTTTTTTAACATTTAGAAATTAATTAAGTAACACACACGTAAAATATCAGCCAAATCGGTCCATAATTACGATTTTGAGTTTTTATTACCGCTATCTCAGCCCCACCTAGCGGATTTTTTTTTACAATAATATTTCTTTTCATGGTAGTAATACATGTTACGAATTTCAGCTAAATCGGACCATAAATGCGAATTTTGAAAATATAGCGAACCACGCGCCACCTATCGAAATTTTTTTTTATAATATTGCATTGTCATCGGGGTAATACATGGGTGCAGAATTTCAGATAAATTGGACACCGGGAAGTGTATCAAATTTAGCTTGCAAGATTTAATTACAGACAGCCGTCAGGCGAAACTAAATAAAAGCTTATAATAATTAATTAGAACTGCGTTTCAATAATAATTAGCTGTTTCCTTTTTTCTTCAATTTAATAATTCAAAATCAGCAGAGCCAACTTTTTATGCATAATTGCTGAAAAGAGTGAAGGAATTAGCCGATTGTTTCATTCTTCAGCGCCATCTGCATATCAATAGACAATGCTCATAAGAGTAAAGGAATTCGCCGCGTGGTAAGTAAAGGTACTTTTGGAATACACCACGCGGCGAATTCCAATCTTCTTTCTATGGCAATAGGGAAAAGCGACTAAACTTGGGTGATGATTGGATTTTTGCAAATAAAGCAATATTTTAGATTTTTTTTTTGTATAATGCATTGTCAGTAAAACCTCGATGGTGAAAATTTCAAAACCCCAGCTCAACGGGGAGTTAGTTCAATTCGAAAGCAAAATCTCTGTAAATTAAATTTTTCAAATATCTCTACCCATGCGCCACCTATCGGAATTATTTTTTTATTATAGTGCATTGGGGTATAAAACTAAGCGATGATGAAAATTTCAAGATCCTACCTCAACGGAAAGTTCGTTGAAAAACGAATTAATCGACACTGAAAACAGACCTTCGTAATTCTCAAATAAAGCGACTCACGCGCCACCTAGCGGGTACAATTTTTTTTTAACATTTAGAAATTAATTAAGTAACACACACGTAAAATATCAGCCAAATCGGTCCATAATTACGATTTTGAGTTTTTATTACCGCTATCTCAGCCCCACCTAGCGGAATTTTTTTTACAAAAATATTTATTTTCATGGTAGTAATACATGTTACGAATTTCAGCTAAATCGGACCATAAATGCGAATTTTGAAAATATAGCGACCCACGCGCCACCTATTTTTTTTTATAATATTGCATTGTCATCAGGGTTATACATGGGTGCAGAATTTCAAATCAATCGGACACCGGGAAGTGTATCAAATTTAGCTTGCAAGATTTGATAACAGACAGCCGTCAGGTGAAACTAAAATAAAAGCTTATAATTACGTACTAACACACAGAAAACTTTTTTTCAACATGAACCATGTTAAACTAAAAAGAAAGATGCTGTTAAATTTGTGGCAGATAGTGTTGTTTTAACAGGAAGACATGATGTTTTAGAAGAAACTCATGTAAATTTAACAGGAAGTCATGCTAATTTAATGTTAATTTAACACGAAATCAAGTTTTTTCAGCATGAGCTTCATGTTAATTTTACAAGAAGTCATGTTAATTTAACACGAAGTGAAGTTATTCAAAATGAGCTTCATGTTAAAATAACATGAGCCATATTGTTTGAATATAATAACCTGAAAAAGTGTTAAAAGGGTAATGATTTTACATTAAATTTTTTCTAATTTAGTTATTGTTATTATTGGTCATTGTATTTACGAATTTTGAAAATTTTTTGGACTTTTTACCACTCGAATAATTTTTATCAAATTATTCTTTTTGAGTTTTGGCGAAAACAAGTTGAAAAATGCTACGAACAATACCAACTACGATGATTGCAATTTCGATCTTGTTGAAGGATCTTGCCCAACCGCTTTGTATTGTTGCTTAGAAATTTTTCATCACTTTTACTGGTCCTTTTTCTGTGTCTAAGATCAATAATAATCTTAAATTTGCAAGTTTATTTTCATTTCGTTCGGTATCGATTACCATGGAATGAGCCAAATAAACGCAATGGATCTATGCTGATTTGTATGCTTATATATAGTTCGTATTAAAATTTATGGTAAAATTGTGCGCATGTGAAAATGAGCACATTTATAGCAAACATAGGTGATATAAAAAATCGAATTTTATATTTTTTTCCTTGGCACTAGGACGATCGATCTGAAAACAATATATGATGCAATATTTTGTAATCTTCATCCATTTAAAGATTATGAGACATATCCATAGTCGAAATAAAGTAGGTAGTAAAGTTAGCCAAGTGAGCTAAACAAGCCTTACGCAGACCTATCCATAGTGAGCGAATTAAAACCCAAAGGCGTCGTTGGTAGGGTCATGTTATGCGAATGGACAAGGAGGCTCCAGCACACAAGATTTTCCTATCGACACCCGAATTCGGCAGCAGAGGAAGGGGGAGACCTCGACTGAGATGGAAACTACAAGTGGAGGATGACTCCCTTGGTGTTTCCAATTGCCGTCAGTTGTCGCTAAAAAGGAACGACTGGCGTGCTTTGATACAAAGCGTCCAAAATCGCCTAGGCGATTCAGCGTCAATAAATGACGCAAACCAAGATTAGAAAGCCAGTACTTACTTTATTTCGACTATGATGCGCAATTGAGTTTAAAAGTTTGACCAGTACAGCAATTCATACACAATTGTCCTTAGTACTAAGGACAAAATCTAAAAGTTCAAGGCGAAAGACCTTCCTATTGAAATAAGAAACTCATATTAGAATCTCCGAAATGTGTACAGGAATTCATTTTTTCAACTCCAAAAAACTTTTTGGAGTGTTATCACCCTAATAGATATATTGGTATGAACGCATTAATATTTTTTTTAACTTTGGCGTAAAATCGACTCAAAATAAAAATGGAAATGTCTACATTTCATTTTCGTTTTTACGGTCCACTTGCCTTGCATATTTATTTATTTGTCTGCTGACAGTTTAACATTTTGTTGCTTCGTCGATATTTAGTCACTAGCTTCCATGAAGAACCCATGTTAGCTAACTCAACAGACACAGTCTCTAACGTTAAAGAAATGTTCTTCGAAGGCAACAGTAGTGAACTAAACTAGAACTCGATTCGGAATAGGTTAGAGAACTAGCCAAAAAGCGAGCATTTTGCACCATTTGCAAATTCAAATTAGAATCCCATTAATGAATGGCATTAGAGTTCGACTCAAAAACTATAGTTTTCTCGATTTGAGAATTATGTCCCATTTTGTTGGAGAACGCTGTGATTCTCGAGTGTTTCTCGAGTCGTGCTCTAATGTTAGAGTTTGGAGAATGGGGCTAGTTCTCCAATGTGACGGGAAAGTTCATAATTGTACGCATGAGCAGAAAAAGTGTAAGGTTGCACAGTTAGAATTTCAAAGGAATTGAATTTTAGGTTTTCCGCTTTAGCAGCTAAGTGAGCAACACGTATAATGTGATGCGTTGATTATTCCAAATTAAGCTCGAAGTTAGTAGCGTTTATACACCGAAATAAAAAGTTTGAAAGTGCACATTGAAAGTAACATATCAAAACCACTTTCAAATCGATTATGACAATACTGTAAATATTACAGTATTTACTGTAAAATTGGCAGTAAAAACATGTGATTTTTGAAAAATATCAATTAATGATATGAGTCCACTTTCAAATTTACAGTAATTCATGTCAATATGATAGTATCCACTTTCAAATTTACAGTGATTCATGTCAATATGATAGTGTATTCGAAGAATGATAAGGGGTCACTTTCAAAATTGATATTACTCACTGTTGGACGAAAAATGACAGGGTTTACTGTTAATTTGACGGCCGTTTCTTGTAGATTTTTTTTTTTCAGTGTATTTGGTGAAGACTAAAACAGATCGAGAAAACATAAACTTGAATCTAAGACCATCATCAGTTTCCAACAAGAAATATCGATTGCGATGTTCGTTCGGCCTGATAACAGGACCGAAGAAAATACTAAATTTAAAACTAGGTAGATATTGTTGGTTTTCACTAGAATTAAGCCTTCTTTATTTGCTGTAATTGAATTTCCAATTGAATAAAAATTCCTATAATTTTCCGCACGGTTTATGTCAAATTGTTGCAAAATTTAATTTTTATACCTTTCATGAACATGAAATGGTATTATAACTTTGGTCGATGTTTGTAAGTATGAGAAGAAGAAGAGATAGACCCACCAATAAGTATACGGTCAGCCATGTCAGTCTGTCCGTCTGTTTGAACGCAAACTAGTCTCTCAGTTTTTGAGATATCAGGCTGAAATTTGGTGTGCAGCTTTCATTTTATGTGGGATTAGACATTTGTAGGAACCAACTTGACCAACATACATAGCTTCCATACAATCGATTGATCCGATAAACGGATTTTGGGCTATAACTCCTGTAATTAAACAGGTAGGAACGTAAAATTTTGGTAAGTGTTGCTATTTTTATATGTGCAATATCGATGTTGAAAATTATTGAGATGGGATAAATATTTCACATAGCCCCCATACAATCGATTGTTCCGATAAACTGATTTTGGTAGATAACTCCTGTAATTAGATAGGTAGGAACGTGAAATTTCATAACTATTGCTCTTTTAGAATGTGGAATGTCGATGATAAAAATCAATGAGAACGATAATTTCGGTATGAGCTAAAGTTAAATTCACACAAATTCACAGTACAGCCTACTGGGGATCGAACAGTTTAAACCGTGAAGCTTATTAATGAAAGGTATATAGCCTTCGGCACAGCCGAAGACAGCTTTTCTTACTTGTTTGAAATGTTATCATACACAGAGCCAAAAAATCCTCATAAAAATAAGAACATTGTCTCTTTGAGCAGCTTCGAGGCTCAAAAAAGAGGACAGAAGTCGGAGACGAAGATATTTCCATAGAGATTTCTTCTTGTTTTTGGGAGGTAAATCTTTTTAATTTTATTTAAAAGTATACCTTCTTCAAATGTGTAATTCGACGATACCAATCACAAGTACACGATAGCATCATGGTAGAGATCTCCGTTCAGCAGTTAATAATTCTTAGTTCGATTCGCGGTGAAGGCAATATGACAAGTGCACATGTGGTGAGGCAAAAATAACAAAGGTATAATTAGACGTTTGCAAGTTAAGAATTCGATGGAATGGTAGTGTAGATTAGACTAGACATCTGGGTTGTGAGCGTTAATTTTTTTTTTTTTACCTTGAAATATTAAGAAGAAAATCTTCCTTATATTATGTGATTTCTCTTTGAAAATATTAATAAGATTTTCTCTACAAATATAAGAAGCCCATCCAGTTGGAGAAAAACTATGTTTTTGTTGTTGTTGTAACGAGGGTTAGTCCTGTCTTAATGTCAGACAGGCTCACCCCGAGTTTATGCTCTTGGCCGGGTCGATATAAGAAAACGGCCCGGGTCGTTTCGGCACGATGGGTACAGCACAAGTACTGGTACCGTTCTCGTAGAACCGGCAATACAAGAAACTAGCCGTGTAGGCCATTTAGGTCATTTCATCTAAAGAGATATCTTCTTACTTTTGTTCTATTTTATTAGGTGGTTTTCGCTCTGTGTACAATTTTCAGCTTAAAAAATTTGAAATGGGATTAATACAGAACAGCCCAAATGAATGGTTTTAAACAAAAAATTTTGAATTGCTCATATTAAAAGCTCGTTGCAAAATTTTTGGCTACAAGCTACATTCATAATAGGGTTGTCTGTTTATGAAAATATTTTTATTTAAGATATTTTAATTATTTCTTTTCGTTTTATGGGTATGTTTGGATTTCTATAGCGTTCCGTTTCAAATCAAAATAAAAGTAAGTTTTTGGTTTTATAAAATTAAATGTTTTCAAACGAGTATGATTAAGTATTTGGTTTAGGTTGGATGCCCCAACAAAAGACTATTTTTGGCTTACTTTGCAAAATACATTGGGGCAAATAACCGCGACACAATGCAATGTTTAAAATACATAAATGACAGCATATTCGAGCATGAAAGCACATAAAAAAAGATATGTGTTTACATAACTGCTTGTTTACGTTCTAAGTAAGGCATATCGCCAGAGGCATATCTTTGTTTCAAATAACGCAACGCATTACCATATATCGCTCATTTGCTGCAACATCGTCATAACTCAAAAAATGTGATATTACAGAAAACGCATTTTTAGTTTTTGAATTGCTGTATATTTATATGGGATAAGTAGTTAGTTCTATCACGATGCTGCGTGAAATGTTAAAACCTCGGATATAACATTTTGCCAGTTGATCAAACATATTATTTCCGATATATTAGTGATGTTAACTAAAAATTTGGGTTTTTGAGTTATGACGATGTTGCAGCAAACGAGCGATATTATTTACATACGCATGTCAATATGTGCATATATAAATATAAATAAACTCACAGTCGTGCGTTTAGGTGCTGTCAAAATTTGTGCATCATATTCCTAAATAGATGGCGCCATGCAACGAGATCGATTTTGTGCAATAACATAATGCAATTTGTATCCTCTGATGACCGCAGTGTATGAACTATTAGGCTTGGTCAGATGAAACCATTTTTTTTTTAGCTGCAAACAATTCAATTTTTAAAACAAGTTTTCCGATTTTGACACATAAAACTTTTTTGCCAGAATTTCCAGAAAGTTTTTGAGTATACAGCTTTGTAGCCCATTAGAATTTACTGCAATAATGTGCAAGTAAGAACTTTTAAGTTTATTTTAAAGTGGTTTCTGTTATTTATTTATTTACCTTCTTAAAAAACAGATAAGGATTGAACGCGGTTCTTCATGCTGCATTTTAAGGCCTTTGTAAGTTTTGGAAAGTCTTATCGATGCAGATTAATATACCGATGCAACTTTTTTGTGCCCGCTCTTTGTTTTAATGCAATAACTAAAATTATGCACCACCACAGGGAATATACTACTTACAATTTTGGTTTTTTTTTTGTTTGACTGCGGAATATTATTAGTTATTGTGGCAAATAGATATACATACATAAATAGATAGTGGTTTATTTTACTATAGAGTTTATTTTTATTTATTTTGTTTTACGACGTTACGATTTCAACAAAAGTTATATCATTAGAAAAAAAAATTACAAATAATTTTGTTATCACAATGACAATGACTTCTCGTGCTCTACATGTTCATTTGTGGTACAGAAATCAAAATCTATTTTTGAGAAATGACTTTTAGCCCATTCAAATAGACCTTTTGGACTGGTAATATAATTACCATCAACTCTTTGTAAGCTGGCTCGATATGCCTGTCGTTTGACGGTGCCTCCGATGCCGTCACACGCTCCCTTGCCGCGAGAGGTAGCGAAAAAATTCCATTCCGCACTAACCCCGAAATCCTCCTGATGGTGCATAAGGTTAGCAAAATTGTATTTATTTTTATATTGCGATGCAGCTCTATCAGAAAAGTAATAAATCTTCTTGACACTATCATTACCATACTTTTCTTTCAAGTACTTTATGACTCTCGAATTAAATAAATGAACGGAGCTTGCATCGTGAGCTAATTTTTCCGAAATTATGACAAAACTATTGTGTGGTTGATTTGCATTTTGGCAATTATAAATAACAAAGGGATGGAGTGTGGCCTGAGTATTTGCCCAATGATGGGCCTGGATTGCATTTTGCACATGAAAAGTGTAATTTTCAGCAAATTCCATGCTTATCACGAATTCTCCTTCTTCTATTTCGTCCTTCTTTTGACTAAAATATGTTGCTTGGGACTTGGCGAGCAAATCATGTTTTATGAGGAATTGTAACTCTTCTGTTAAACTAGTTAAAAATATATCTTTCTGCTCGGTTTTTTCCACAACGTTGCTTCTGCAAAGAAAGAAGTTATAAGATTTTAACAAAATAAACGAGATTTATATTGTCGCTCGGCGCGCAATACCGCGTATTTCCAAAAAGTCATACTGGTATGTACCAAAACCTCAAAAGTCGACATGTCGGTACTCTGACTAGGACTCATCGGTCTTAATGTATTTACGTTAAAATTCCGCCGTTTTTATCAACAAAACCCCAAATAAATAAATAAAAGTTACTCCGTATTGCTTTCTGCAAATACCCGGTATTGCGATATGTTTCTCATTGCATGTAGAACAAAATACCTGTCTGTGCTGACTAGGGATTCCAATCCCGGGATCCCGTTGTTTTTAAAGTCCCGAATTACTAGACCTAAATCCCGGGTTCACCGAAAATAAATTTTTAAATACATTCAAGTTATCTTGTATATATGTACTTTAAGTAGAACATGATTCTGAATGATTCTAAACTTCTACCGAAAACATCCCCCTTTCAGAGAAAAATAACTACTAGTACACCTTTTTA
>CAXKVI010000245.1:0-49582 GCA_964058755.1 Campiglossa producta
CATCGACATATTTCGATAAATTTATCGATAACTGAGTTATCGGTCAAAATATGATTGCCCAAAAACCTTAAAAATTCCCTACTATATGGGTATCAAACGAAAGGGGAACGCCCCAGGCCTCTTTTGGACATCGACATATTTCGATAAATTTATCGATAACTGAGTTATCGGTCAAAATGTGGTTGCCCGAAAACCTTAAAATTTCCCTACAATATGGGTATCAAACGAAAGGGGAAGGCTCCAGGTTTCATTTGGACATCGACATATTTCGATAAATTTATCGATAACTGAGTTATCGGTCAAAATGTGGTTGCCCGAAAAACTTAAAATTTCCCTACAATATGGGTATCAAACGAAAGGTGAAGGCCCCAGGTTTCATTTGGACTTCGATATATTTCGATAAATTTATCGATAACTGAGTTATCGGTCAAAATGTGGTTGCCCGAAAACCTTAAAATTTCCCCACAATACGGGTATCAGACGAAAGGGGAAGACCCCAGGTTTCATTTGGACATCGACATATTTCGATAAATTTATCGATAACTGAGTTATCGGTCAAAATGTGGTTGCCCGAAAACCTAAAAAATCCCTACAATATGGGTATCAAACGAAAGGTGAAGGCCCCAGGTTTCACTTGGACATCGACATATTTCGATAAATTTATCGATAACTGAGTTATCGGTCAAAATGTGGTTGCCCGAAAACCTTAAAATTTCCCTAGAATATGGGTATCAAACGAAAGGTGAAGGCCCCAGGTTTCATTTGGACATCGACATATTTCGATAAATTTATCGATAAATAAGTTATCGGTCAAAATATGATTGCCCAAAAACCTAAAAAATTCCATACAATATGGGTATCAAACGAAAGGTGAAGGCCCCTGGTTTCATTTGGACTTCGATATATTTCGATAAATTTATCGATAACTGAGTTATCGGTCAAAATATGATTGCCCAAAAACCTAAAAACTTCCCTACTATATGGGTATTATAGTGTCAGCAAACTTAAACTTAAATATTTAGCAAAAGTCTGGCATCCCCCACTAGCATCAATCATTGCATCAATCACATGATGCAACCTTGCAGTTTGAGTAAGGACAAAGAGAATATATCAACAAGAGCCGTCACTCGTTATAAATGCAAGGAAAAAGATGGATGCCGTTTTCTTTCAGGGTTTCGGTAATTTCGATATAAATATGTTATTGTCTAATCAAAACAAAATGTGTAAAAGAAAATAGACGATAAATGAAATAACACAAGAGTCGAAACAAAAATTTACCAGCTGTCGAATTTACAAAACTGAGGAAAACAAAATTACCGAAACCCTGAAAGAAAACGGCATCCATCATTTTCCTTGCATTTATAACGAGTGACGGCTCTTGTTGATATATTCTCTTTGGCGTAGCGAAGGACAAAATCAAATTTTTTGTGACAACTGAAGTGGCCGGTCGTGCGATGAAGCAACGCGCGTATAAAGAAAATAAATAGTGTGAAAGAAAACCTAACTTAAGCAAAAGACTAACTTAAGAAACATAAATTTAAAATTAAAAGAACTTGTGCAAACTAAAGGGAAATATATTTAAGAATAAAGAAAACAAAAAAAGAAAAAACAATTAAAAGAACTCTCTTTAATTAAATGCGGTTGTGTGTGGGGGCTGCAAGCCCAAGTAAGTGCGGCGTAAAAATGCCAGCTTTATATGGCGACCGTGGGCCGAAGCCTGTTAATGGCGCCCAAAATCCGGGGAAAGGCAAAAAGCCTCCCAATCAAAATTTATTAATTTAAAACTTAACTAAAATTCGGAAAATTTACAAAAAAATATGAACTGAATTTTTAATTTAAATATCTACCAAACTTATTAAAAACTTCTAAAAACCAAAAAAAAAAAAATATTACAAGAAGAAAGTATGAAATCAAATTAATTACAAAAATTCAACATTACAAAAATCTACAAATTCACACATGGTCGGAAAACTAAATTGCATCCATAGTGGCAGTGGTTTTGGCAGTGGATAGTGATAAAAATGAAAGTAGAAACAAAGACATCTAAAAGAGAAAATATACCCGCTAATAATACAAATAATTAATAAAGAACAGAGATAATAAGAAAATAAGTACTTTTATAAAACAAAAACTAAACGGAAGCAGAAATAATACATAAATTAAAATCAACTACATGAATTTGAAAAACAACAAAAACTAAGATATACTTTGTAAAACTGTACCAAAATTCTGTAATGGAAAATTCCACTAGCCACGCCACTTATAATAACGGCACCTCAAGAAGATAGCGGCAAATCCAGCCAGCAAAAATGGCGTCACCAAACAGCAGCAGCAGCAGACCAGCAGAAGTAGCAGCAGACCAGCAGAAGCAGCAGCAAGTGACCACGAAGCGCAGCAGTTGGTATGAGATTTTTTTTTTCTCTTCAATTTTTATACTCACTTTCATACTTTTCAAAGTCAAAAAAAACTATACAAATTGCTTAAAATTACATCTTTCAATATCCATACGTTTCAAATTCGATATTCATACCATTTTCTATTATATTGAAGTAAACAAAAAAAATATATGTATATGATTTTCAATTTTCGATATCTAATTACCATACTCATCAAAATGTAAAATATAGCATTAATTTTCCAAATTTTCAAAAGCAAAACTACTTATCATAATCATTAAAAAAAAAAAAAAAAAAAAAAAAATAATATTCTTTTACATTTTATTCAAAACTTTAATGTACATACGTACAATACATACAAATTAATTGAATTTCACATACTTTTAGGTATATGTGTAAAATTTTGGGTAGGCTTGCATTGCAAGTGAGGTTTTTTTATATTTTTTTCCAACAGTCGAGAATAAAAATATACCAGCCTGTTCCGGTTACCAAAAGTTCGATTTGAAAGTTCGAAAATTTAATCGAATTAAACCGGAACACGCTTGCCGATTTCCTTTTGCAAAGCCCATTCTGGGGGGCGAGAAACCACAGACCAATTGTCCTTTTAAGGGCAGCCTGTCCATTGGTTAGCTGGCGGGGCTAACCTAGTAGGGGGACAGTCGGTAAGTCCGGCTAAGTACGGCACGGAAGGGCCGAGGAACTCCGCAGACCGGATTTTCCCTGTTTTTCCCAGACCTGCATAATCACTCTACTTGCATCATAACATTTAAAAATATTCTTGTTTCCACTAAATTTTTCATCATTCAAGCGTTCTTCATTTCGAAGTTTGAGTTTTTCAGTATTTAAATTTCATTTTCAAAATTTTAAAGTTTTCTAAGTATTTCAATTCCATTTTTGATAACAGCGAAATATTTTTCTGATATCGTTAGAAATTAAAAGTTACTTTGATAAAGTTGTGCAGGTCTGTTGAAAAAAAATTATATACAACTTTACACCAGATTTTCCTATTTACATATACACCGAATGTGACAAATTACCCGGATTTACACAATTTAGCCTGATTTACTTATTTAGTTTACTTGGATTTACAAAGTATTTACCTGATTTACAAAAAATTTTAAATTAAAAATAAAACCATACAATTTTAATAAAAGCGGTGCGTCCGTTTCAGCCCTATACAAATATTTGCCATTTATTAATTTTTGCGTTTAAATAATAAATTTTCAATTAAAATTCATCACTTTTGCAATAGATTTCAAAGCTAAAATTTCAATAAATATATTCAAATAAACTATTCAACCCAATTCCTATTTCCGGTTTTGCATGTAAAATTTTCAGCTAATTCCGATCGTTGGATTTGGATTGTGGACAATAAAGCACAAAGTAAATAATTTTAAATATTTCTTTTCATTAACTAATTACTAAACTTTGCCATCTCAATAAAATTCACTAGCTAAAGTTTTTTTTCAATAAGCATTCGTTAACCAATTTAATTATAAAATCTAAAGTTTTCAAAAATACATACAGCCAAGTAAAATCATTCATCAACAAATACGGGTATTATCTAAAACCCATCCATTCAAAATAGATTTCACATAATTTTTTTTAAAATACAGCGTTAAACTTAAATCAGTTCTATAATCAACACTCAGATTTTCATTAAATTACGGGGTAATTCTTTCAGTGTTGTTATTTTAAATCCCACTTATCTTCCAATTCTGCATCAAGCATAACCCATTTTCAAATAGTTCTTTCGTTCAAATTCAATTTCAATTAAAGTCAATTTCTACAAAATTTTCATAAATAAATTTCACATATTTTGCTCCAATAAAATCTTAATTATTTATGTTTCCGTTTCAACATATATGGACCTAATAAACAGGAAGATAGTTTCAAAAAATTCAAATCAAAATTCAGATGTCCAAAAACCAGATCAAGAGTTAGATTCCGAAAAACCAAAGCAAGATTTAGATTCCGAAAGTTTTTCAAACTCTTCAAAATCCACAATCGAATCTTATTCTGCTAGATGCTCCTTGGCTGAAGACTTTCGAGGATTTAATAACGACTCTCTTCCAGGACAAATTTCGGCTTCTAATTCAGTTTCTAATCTCAATTCATCTCCTAACGCCATTACAACTTCTGATTTTAATTTAAACTTTAACAATTCAAATATGGCTACAGCTGAGCAGAAAAAATCATTCATAGGTACTTGCGCCTCGATTATGCGAGAAAACTATAGCGGCGACCCGTTATCACTTGCTTCATTCATTGATAAAATTGAGCTAATAGAAGAACTATCTGATCCGAATTTAACGCCTACATTTATTGCATTTTTAAAGTCGAAACTCGAAGGCAAAGCTCGCGAAGCTTTACCTACGAATATAGAGTCAGTCAGCCAAATAAAAGAAGCGTTATGTAGAAAAATTAGGCCAGACAACTCTAAAGTCGTTGCGTCTTTACGAGTTAATAATAACAACTTTTCTGAATTTTTGAAACAAGCGGAAGAGCTCTTGGATTCGCTAGAGCGTTCTTTAATCATTGAAGGTATGACACAGGAAAAAGCCCATGAGATGGCGGTTGAACAAACCATTAGCGTTTGTAGATTAAATAGTAGGTCAGATATGGTGAAATCAATCCTTGCCTCAACAACCTTCAAAGATTCAAAGGACGTTGTAGCGAAAATGATTATAGAGCGAGAACAGGAAGTTAAAGAGCGGCAAGTGTTAGCGTTTCGGTCACGTCCGATAAGATATAGTAATTTCCGTGGAAATTCTAGAGGCAACAGTAATTTCAGATATAACAACAATAGTAATTATCGATTTAACAATAACGCAAATAGGAATAATAATACAAATTTCCGAAATAATAATTATAACAGAGGCAATAATCGCAATTATAATAGAGGCAATAGCAATTCCAACAGTAGCAATAACAATCGGTCAGTAAACAACAGAAATTTCAATAATCAGGGTTCAAATTCTAGAAATTCAGCCAATGTTCGTTCTTTAAACTCCGAAGACCCTCAGGCGCGAACACTGGGGGAGCAGGAGCAGTTCGACTAAACAATTCTCATACAATATATTGTCTAAATTTAAATTTTTCCGATTTCGTCGAAGTCGCTTGTAGCGATTCTCACAAAATATGTTCCTTTCTAGTAGACTCACAGGCAGACATTTCATTAATAAAAATTTCTAGTTTGGCAAACGATGTAATAGTAGACGACAGTAACGTAATAAATATAACAGGCGTAACAACAGACACGGTAACAACACTAGGAGCAGTTAATAGAAGTATAATTGCATCAAATAAATTTTCACCTCTGACTCTTCACGTTGTCAATGACAACTTTAATATTCCTTCGGACGGTATAATAGGGAAAGACTTTCTAAAGACGAACAAATGCATAATAAATTATGCTAATGACACAATTACATTCGGACAAGGGACAGGAAAGGTAAATATTTCAATTTTGCATAGCACTTCAACAAACACTCTTGTAATTCCACCAAGATGCGAAGTTTTTCGTGTTTTCAGTTTGAAAAATTCTACAAGTCCAGTTTTCATAGATTCGCATGAACTTTGTAACGGTGTTTTCACAGCCAAATGTATCGTTGATACAAAAAACCCAATTTTAAAAGTTATCAACACCACCGACGAGGTAAAGTACGTAAAAGATTTCAATATTCAAACCGAAGACATAAAAAACTTCAACGTCTATCGCATTAATGACACACCTATTGATTCAAAACGCATAGAAGAGCTTAAATCAATTTTAGCAAAACAAATGCCTTCTTATGCTAAAAAGAAATTACTTGATTTATGTTTGAAATATTCCGATATTTTTTCACTAAAAACCGACTTAATGACGATTAATAATTTCTACGAACAAAAACTTAGATTAACTGACAAAAATCCTGTCTATATTAAAAATTACCGTTTGCCATACACTCAACGTGAAGAAATAAATAAACAAGTTGGAAACTTATTACAAAATGATTTAATCGAACCTAGTTTTTCAAATTATAACAGTCCTTTAATTTTGGTACCGAAAAATTTCCATTAGCACGTGTAGATGACATACTCGACAATCTTGGCAGAGCCAAATATTTTTCAACTTTAGATCTTTTTTCCGGTTTTCACCAAATACCACTTCACCCTAATTCTAGAGATGTAACTTCTTTCAGTACAGATCGAGGAGCTTTTCGTTGGAAAGTTTTACCTTTCGGGTTAAATATAGCACCAAACTCCTTTTCTCGTATGATGTCATTAGCATTTTCAGGCATTTCACCAAATCAGGCTTTTATGTATATTGACGACGTTATCGTCATCGGTTGTAGTGAGACACACCACCTAAAAAATTTAGAAAAAGTTTTCGAAACATGTAGAAAGTTTAATTTAAAATTAAATCCCAACAAATGCAATTTCCTTCGTTCCGAAGTAACTTTTCTAGGCCATAAATGTACATCAAAGGGTTTGCTGCCAGATGAGTCAAAAATAGACGCTATCAAAAGATATACTAAGCCAAAAGACAAAGATGCGGTTAGGCGATTTGTCGCATTTGCAAATTACTACAGGCGATTTATACCACATTTTGCGTCTCTGGCAGCGCCTTTAAATCGTTTAAGTAGGAAAAAGGTTGAATTTGTTTGGGATGAAGCTTGCGAAAACGCTTTCGAAAAATTAAAACTTGCATTAATGTCTCCTCAAATTCTACAATATCCTGACTTTACAAAAGAATTTATAATTACAGTAGATGCCTCTAAGAGTGCGTGTGGTGCTATATTGAGCCAAAAACATGGTGATAACCAAAGTATATTGAACAAAGTAATAGTGAACTTGACAGTTCTCTCTTTTCTGTAGGAGTTTTCCAGTCAAATGAAAAAAAATATTAACCCGTTCTGCTTAAGATTTTTAAATTTTTTCAATAGTGTGAAGAAATAGCAAATTGTATCATATAAATACAATACCGCTTGCCTCACTTCCTTGCACGTTTAAATAGAGTTTAGCGTTCAGATTAGCTAGACTCTAGCACATTTTAGCTAAGATGAATGGTCTAATTTTTTTTCAATTGGATCTTAGACCGAAAACGAACCTGTAAGCGGTTAAAATCGATAATGACCCCTGCGGGTTAGGAGTTTAGATATTGCCCGTAGTGGAATACCTGCCGCAACAGGCGACTAAAATCCTTTTCAACCACGGTCACGGGGTTGATGAAATCGGCAATGGGAAAAGTAGCATAAGGTGGTTCGGCAGCTGTGAGAGCATAGACGCATAGACCATACAACTCTGTCCGTCAGGTTCCTCTTACAACAGCTACAGCGAAGCCGATTAATTTCTCGAAACCGAAAACTAAATCGTAATCGATATTTTAATAAAAAAAAAAAACGAAACCCTTTCAAAGTCCCGAACCGGTTCCAAACAAGTTTAAAATTGATTACTTCATTTCGTGGACACATATTTTCCTTGATAAGACGGTACCCTGGTTTTGACTTCAGTATAAAAAAACTCTAATGGAAACCAATCCACTAATTTCTGCGACACTCTGGCGACAACCTTCTTGTGGTGTCATCGGCGGAAATCGACAAAGGTCCGAAAAGAGGTAGATTCCAAAGTGGCCAAAGTTACTCGCGGTATTGATAAATTTTTGGCATAAGCAAATGCTATTTAATTTTTCAGTAAAATAATTGTATGGGACAAAAAACTGTGCTTGGGTGACAAAGGGTTAATACGCTTGTTTACATTTATTTGAAGGAAAAACTCCTACAAAAACAAAATATTTCAGTTGTCAATTCTACCTTGTTTAATTTGCCTTGGTGATAACGATTTACCAATCTGTTTCGCGTCAAAATCTTTCAATAAAGCTGAACAAAATAAAGCAATTATCGAATTAGAACTTTTGGCAATACATTTTGCTATTAAACATTTTCGGCCGTATGTTTACGGTACTCATTTCACGGTAAAATCAGATCATAGACCATTAGTCTATCTATTTAATATGAAAGATCCTTCCTCGAAACTCTCAAGAATCAGATTAGATTTATCGGAATACAACTTTACAATCGAATATATTAAAGGAAAATCCAATGTAGTGGCTGACGCTCTTTCACGTATTAGTATAGACGAAATAAAAGATTCTACAATGCATGTTTTAGCAGTTCAAACGCGATCACAGAGTAAACGAACGGAGTTAGATAATAAAGATGATAATTTAAATGATACATTTTGCGAAAAGACAAGTTTATGACAAATTTTCATACAATTTTTCAAAAAAGATACCGCGAATAAAGTCGACTATACAATTTAACAAAAATAATGAGATCTCCGATATACAAATTTATGCGCATTTAAAACATAAAAAAACTTAACTTACTTAATTTTGAGAATGCTAACGGAAAAACTAATCTAGATGAGTTATTTTCGAGGCTTGAAAAAGCAGCCGGCAGTCACAATATTAAACAGTTAGAATGGCCAAAAAAAGATATAATTTTCAATAAAATTTCAATTACTAATTTTAAAATCAGCGGTAATAAAATATTAAAATCATTAGAAATAATATTGACAGACCCAGTAGAAACTATATTCGAAACAGAGCAAAAACAAAAACTGATGAGAATTTATCACGAGGACCCACTGTTAGGCGGTCATTGCGGTACAAAGCGATTATATGCCAAATTAAGAACAAAATATTATTGGAAAAATATGACAAGAGACATTGCGAAATTTGTGAAAAATTGTAACAAATGCCTTTTAAATAAAGTAAAACCAAAAACAAAGGAAAATCTCGTTTTGACTCCTACGCCTTGCCAACCGTTTGACATAGTAATTGTCGATACAATATGTCCACTTCCAGAGTCCAAATATTGTAACAAGTTCGCTGTTACTATGATTTGTGACTTTTCTAAATACCTGGTAACAGTAGCTGTACCAGATAAATCAGCAAAAACTATTGCTTGTGCTATTTTTGAAACCTTTATATTAACATATGGTACAATGAAAGCCATTAGATCCGATTTAGGAACCGAATACAAAAACGAATTATTCTCGGAATTGACAAAACTTTTAAATATTAATCACGATTTCTCAACAGCTTACCACCACGAAACTGTTGGTACGGTTGAAAAAAATCATAGAGTATTTAATGAATACCTTCCCCTCCCAATCCAGGGTGTTATGCGAAACCGTGCCCATTGGACGTTTGCAGCCGGGAGGCAAATCGTGGCTGTATTTGAACGGAGCCTCTCTGACACCGGGTCGCCTCAGAGAGTAAGCATGGCCTTACCGCGATACGGGGCTCTGCCGCGGCGGACGACACATTTTCCCCTACTCTTCCCTTGACCCTAAGCTGGCCTTGTCCGGCGATGGGTCGTACGAACAAGATGAACTCGAATAACCTGAATAAAAACGAAAAATCTAAAAAACAAACAACGCCAAATTTCACTCCTCAGCAAAGGAGAGCTATGGAGGAGCAGGCGAGGAAGCAACAACAACGCCGGAGGACAACCTCCGTTCCACAATCAAGGGGGGGATCGACAGCGATGGCAACTACGAGTCGGTCAACCAACCCTCTATCGAATAAGATTGACTTGATGGGAGCTAGCACCAGTGCGGTTGCCAACGCAGCTAAGCGGACAACGGCGGATGCTAAACTCCCATCAACCGCTGATATGAAAACCAGTATCTTTACGTCTGTGGCAGCGGTCTCACGACCTGGCCTCGGAGTTTCGAAGGAGAAGGAAGCTGCAACTGAGATGTCGGCAAGGAGAGCGACCGCGCTGGCAACTACGGGTCCGCACTCCAGGGAGACATCTCCCCGCCGCTTCACATACCACGAGAAAAGATTGGCTGCAAAGATCCTGAAGAGGTATGAAGGGGTACCGCAGGAATCACTGTCGCCGAATTCCAGTAAATCTGTAGAGCTAGCGAAAGCTGTGATACCGGATTTCCAAAATTCGTACATGCCAAAGAGGTTAAAAGTTAACCCTTTCAAGCGCCAGAGATCGGATCTGGAGTTTATTCCCCCTCCCAAGCGGCATCAGAATACCTCTGGAGCGGGCAAACTAAGCTTTGCTGAGGTAACCAAGGACAGGATCCTTATAGGCGTCCTTGACCGAGGCAATGACCGTCTGGCCATCCCCAAGGACCGGTGGCGTTACGTGCGAAATGAACTCGGCAACATTCTTCTCAACGTTGCTCCGGAGTTTCCGGGTAGTTCGGCACGAGTAACGGATGCGGGTTGGCACCAGGGTCAAATTAAATTACTCGCATGCGAGGATGCAAAAACCGTAGCACTGTACAAGGCAGCAGCTGCTAAACTGGGTGAAGTCTACCAGGGCGCAAAGATAGAGGTCGTCGACTGGAAGGACATTCCAGCTCGTCCAAGGGCAAGGGCGTGGATTCCGGCCATCCCTGACGAACCCGAGAGAATACTCGGGATGCTACGGCTAATGAACCCGTCCCTCCCAACGCATGACTGGAGTGTCAATCTGGTCGGGGATGCGGTAGGGCCCGACAGACAGGTGGTGTTCACCATGAATAAAGAGTCAATCGAGCCCCTCAAAAGGTGCAATGGCCTAGTACACTACAGCGTAGGCCAGATCGTTATCCACGTATATCGTGGTGATGCTCAGCGCGCTGCCTTCTCGGCTGCTCCGGGGGAACCGGAAAACTTATTACCAGAAGAGGAAGCGGAGGATTCCGATGCGGAAAGCATGTTATCCGCCACGTCTCTTGGCGATAGTGCTGTGAACAACTCGGAGATGGAGGACAGCCTACAGGACGAGGAAGTCCTCGACGTCACGGTGGTAGCAGCCAACGCTGAGCGACTAACATCTAACGCTACAGGCAGCAGGACTCCTGCAACGCCACATGGGGCAGTTAATCGGAACAACTCGTCGTTGATAGGCAACCTCCGGGATGGAGCAAACCTCGACGATATGGGGACGGCAGGGAAGTCTGTGCGCTCTCATGTTGGTGGTGCTTCAGATTAATTTGCACAAATCTAAAGTGGCTTCGGCTGCTTTAAGTAGTCGTCTTTCTAAAGGCGACGTGGATGTGGTCCTCATCCAAGAACCCTGGGTCAATAGCTCGAGAATCTGCGGATTGGGGACTAAGGGCTTCAAGCTCATTCGAGCCAGCGAGGAGAGCAAAGTCAGAACGTGTATTTTGGTCAAGTCTGAGTTGAACTCCTTTCTCCTACCTAACTACACCAATGGTGATATTACCGCTATCAGTCTAACGGTCGACAGCACCCGCCTGACGGTGGCGTCGGTCTATATGCCCTACGACGCCGAAGAACCCCCACCACAAACGGAGGTGAAAGACCTGGTGTCAAATTTCTGCACGGGTAATCTTATTATTGGAGCGGACGCTAATGCTCACCATGTCCAATGGGGGAGCTCCGACATCAATGCCAGGGGCGAGTCTCTGTTTGATTACCTCTTAACAACCAACCTGGTGATTTGCAACGTGGGTAATGAGCCTACTTTTATCACTAAGACCCGCAGGGAGGTCATAGACCTCACTATCTGTAGTGAAGGCGCTTATGAGTGGGTCAGAAAATGGCGGGTTCTGGAAGAACATTCTTTCTCCGACCACCGTTACATAGAAATGGTTTTAGACTTTATTGTAGAACAACCAATCATGAAGCGCAATCCACGTAACACTGATTGGCAGTTACACAATGAAATATTAGACAGAGACCTACCAGTACTGCCCTCACAAGCCCCCTCATCAGTAGAGGAGCTGGAGGATCTTGTTACTACATTTACATCGGCGCTCTCAAATGCTCTAGGACAGGCTTGTCCAGTGCCAAAACCACGCGGTAAACACAGGCCACATTGGTGGTCCTACGATTTGGACTCGCTCCGAATATCATGCCGGAAACAATTTAACAAGGCCAAGAGCTTCGGCTCTGAGCCTCATTGGCATGAATATAAAGCTAAACTAAGGGCCTACAAAAAAGCTCTGAGACAGGCGAAGAGAACCTCGTGGAGAAATTTCTGCACTGGCGTCGAAAAGGTCGACGACACAGCGAGACTTAGACGAGTCCTCTCGAAAAGTCAAACAACCATCAGCTATTTGCGAAAGCCTGACGGATCCTGGACCAGCACGGAAGAGGAAACCCTTGAGCTGCTCTTGAATACACATTTTCCGGGGAATCTGCATGATGCACCACTAGCACCTGCAACAAACCTGGCAGTAAATATACCCATCACTGAGGAAAGAGTAAGGTGGGCAGTTAAGAGCTTTGAACCGTATAAGGCTGCCGGGCCGGACGGGATTATCCCCGCGCAACTTATAAACACGTTGGAGACATCAGCTAAATGGCTGGTATTTCTCTTCACAGCCTGCCTGGCTATCAACCACATTCCGGGCTCCTGGAGAAGCGCCACGGTAGTGTTTATCCCTAAGGCTGGGAAGGCATCCCACTACGAGCCAAAAGATTACAGACCGATCAGTCTCTCGTCCTTTGTACTCAAAACCTTTGAGAGGATACTAAGCGACTACCTTTCAACGACTATTGATAGCAACCTTATCTCTAGCTATCAGCATGCATACACCAAGAGTAAATCAACAGAAACTGCTCTGCACAGCCTAGTATCTGTCATTGAGAAATCGCTGTGTGAAAAGGACTACTGTCTCGTGGCCTTCTTAGATATTGAGGGGGCTTTCAACAATATAAGCCCGGAGGCGATCAACTCCGCTCTAACTAATCTGGGCGTAGATAGACCTCTAACTGGTTTAATTGACCAACTTCTAAGAGGAAGGAAAATAGCTTCTTCACTTGGTACGGTCGAGTTATCACGCTATGTCACAAGGGGAACACCCCAGGGTGGTGTTCTTTCCCCGCTTTTATGGAACCTCACAGTCAACTCGTTGCTACGTGACACAAGCTGGGGGGGCGGGAAGATAGTGGCATACGCAGACGATTTAGCTATTGCATTCAGAGGCAAGTTCCCACAAACTCTGTGTGACCTGATGCAAGTAGCACTGCGAGAGGTTTCGAGGTGGTCCTCTCGCTGCGGACTTAGTATCAACCCAGGGAAAGTGGAACTTGTCCTCTTCACCAACCGGTACAAAATACCGCCACTAAGCCTACCAGAACTAGATGGCACGCGCCTGGGCTTGTCGGATAAGGCCAAGTTTCTAGGCATAGTTCTGGACAGGAAACTGAATTGGAAGGAGAATGTTCTTCAGCGCCAGAAGAAAGCTTGCATCGCTCTTTACACATGCAAAAGAGCCATTGGCAAAAAATGGGGGCTCAGCCCTAGAGTATGCAGTTGGATCTACACGGCCATCATTCGCCCAATCATGCTGTATGGAGTCGTCGTATGGTGGCCGGCACTGAGCAAGACAACATACCTGAATCTGTTGCGGAAAGTCCATAGATCCAATATGATCTGTATAAGCGGTGCGCTAAGGACAACGCCCAACGAAGCCCTCCAGGCCATTCTGGGCATTTTGCCACTTGATCTGGAAGGGTTTCGGTCAGCGGCGGCATCAGCTCTGCGCCTAAGAGAAACCTCCAGTTGGGGTGCGGGTACTATTGGACACTCCAGTATTCTGGAATCTTACAGCTTTCTCCCTCTAAGCACAGATCGTTGTGCGACCACTACAGTCGGGGATAGCTGCTTCAAAATAAACTTTCCCAGCAGAGTAGACTGGGAGAGGACGGATTGGTGTCCCGAAACAAATGGTGGCACTTCCATATACACCGACGGCTCGAAGTTGGACGGCAGAGTTGGAGGAGGGGTTTATTCAAGGGATTTGGACCTTGAACTCTCCTTCAGACTACCTGATCATTGTAGCGTCTTCCAGGCGGAAGTCTCGGCAATCCGGGACGCCGCGGCCTGGTTAAGCAAACGTGTTATCGGAGGAGATATCACTATTTTCAGCGATAGCCAGGCGGCAATCAAATCCCTTGGCTCATACACGTTCAACTCTGAACTGACGCTCAGCTGTCGTCGATCTCTTCAGGAGATGGCCCAACAGAACCGCGTAAACCTCATATGGGTCCCGGGACATAGGGACATTGAGGGAAACTGTAAGGCAGACGAGCTTGCCAGGCAGGGCACGACCAAGCAGGTTCTTCGGGATAAAGAGCGCTTAGGTATGCCGTTTGCCACATGCAAACTAATGCTGAAGGAGCACACACTCCGTCAAGCCAACGAAAGATGGCTGCAATCCCCAGGGTGTCGGATATCGAAACAAACCTGGCCAAAATGGGATCTTAAAAGGTCTAGACGCATTTATGCCCTAACTAGGAGGGAAATCTGCATATTGATAGGGGCATTAACCGGTCACTGCCTCATTGGTAGGCATGCAGAAAGGCTAAGTGTGCCCTACCGACGATGCTGCAGGAGTTGCAAAGATGATGAGGAGGAGGAAACGGTGGAGCACCTCATCTGCAACTGTCCGGCTTTAAGCGGCGTGAGAACGCGCTTTTTGGGAGTTCCGTTCCTAGATAGTCTAAGCCAGATCGCGGAACTGGACATAAAGGACTTGATGGGCTTCATAAAGTCATCTAAGTGGTTCGAGGAGGAGTAACGGTGTCGGTTTAGGAGTGTCAGTCCCGGGATTCTGCTATGTGGAAAATCCCAACAACTCAGGGATTTTCCATATGGCTGGGTCCCGGGGCTGACTTTCCTTGTGTTGGTGGTATCACAACGGGCCTTCAAAACTGGCCTAAGTGTGCCTCTGCGGCAGCCACTTGAACCTACCTACCCTAATGAATACCTTCGTGCATATCTAAAGGAAACGTATTCAGATTGGGATACATATTTGAAATACTTTACATTTTTACATAATACTACAAGTATCTCAGTTTTTGACAATAAATTAACTCCTTTCGAATTAATATTTGGCAGAAAATCCACAATGCCACGTGAATTGCAAAAGGAACAAATTGACCCAATATATAATGTAGAAAATTACACAAAAGAGCTTAAGTTTAGAATGCAAAAATCCCATAAAATGGCAAAAAATTTGATAAATAAACATAAAATTAGAAATAAAGAATTATATGATAAAACGGCTAAGCCTTTAGAAATTAAAGTTAATGATAGAGTTTTAGTAGAAACAGAACCAAGAAATAAACATAAAAATATATACCAAGGTCCCTACATTATAAAGAATATTGATGGACCAAATGTAACGATTTGTGATACAAGTAATAAAAATAAAAAAACTGTTCATAAAAATCGAATACAAAAAATTAATTAAATTAATAGTATGTACTTTTACTCCTTTTAACTTTACTAAATATTCGGTTAGATATAAATATATTTTAAAAATCCGCCAATGAAGGCTAAAGAAATCAAAATTTTTCAATGTAACCAAAAAAAAAAAAAAACAAATACAGATCCTACAATAAGAATAGGAAAATAACCGGTTACTTCAGATTATCAACCTAATATTTTAAAATTAATTTTTTTTACAAATTTCAATTCTAACTTTTAAAAGTTGCACTGTGGTGAATGAACGAGTTCCGGGGTAGAACCACCCTAATGCTAGCAAACTCGTTCCTTCATAACATTACAACAAAGTACTAAAGCCTAAAGAAGAATATTGGCAAATTCTTCTTTTCTAAAAGGGGATGATATAGTGTCAGCAAACTTAAACTTAAATATTTAGCAAACCTTGCAGTTTGAGTAAGGAGTCGAATGACGTGGACGATTCTGATTGGTCGGTTCGCCCGTTATTCGACTCCGTTAAAATTTGATCGCTTCGCAACAAGTGCGTAGCGAAGGACAAAATCAGATTTTTTGTGACAACCATTGTTTATCCTTACTATAGTTTGGCAACTTATTTTCTTCTTCTTACGAATTTGAGTGGAAGGCACTGGCTGAGTGACTCCAAATGAAATGGAATGAAGGAAAAGTGTGAAGCCATTTTGTTTGACATCAACCTGAGACGCATTTGAGATGAAACCTTCAACGACAATTCTCACTTTTTGAAAACTTAATATCAATCAATAATTTTTCGATCCAAAGATAAACTACCAGTAGCAGATCAACTTTTTTGCCAAATGAGTATTAACTTGAGGTATAATTAAATATAAAAATTATAATATAAATGTCCGACAGTTTCTGCCTCCACAGTTTTTATACATACGACCCCCTATACCATTCCCTAAAATAAAATTTGTCCAAATCGTGGTACATTATTCTAAAATATGACCCTCATTATTTGCCAAACGTTTGAGAATATATTTTTCTGTGCTTATGGGGAATATGCTGTGCGTGTGTATTAGTGTGTTTTTTGTGAGTTGCGCTACTATATAAGGTATACTATGGTGACAACTGAAGTGGTCGATCGTGCGATGAAGCAACGCGCGTATAAAGAAAATAAATAGTGTGAAAGAAAATCTAACTTAAGCAAAAGACTAACTTAAGAAACATAAATTTAAAATTAAAAGAACTTGTGCAAACTAAAGGGAAATATATTTAAGAATAAAGAAAACAATTAAAAGAACTCTCTTTAATTAAATGCGGTTGTGTGTGGGGGCTGCAAGCCCAAGTAAGTGCGGCGTAAAAATGCCAGCTTTATAGTATCAAACGAAAGGTAAAGGCCCCAGGTTTCATTTGGCCTTCGATAAATTTATCGATAACTGAGTTATCGGTCAAAGTGTGGTTGCCCGAAAACCTTAAAATTTCCCTACTATATGGGTATCAAACGAAAGGTGAAGGCCCCAGGTTTCATTTGGACATCGACATATTTCGATAAATTGATCGATAAATGAGTTATCGGTCAAGATATGATTGCCCAAAAACCTAAAAAATTCCATACAATATGGGTATCAAACGAAAGGTGAAGGCCCCTGGTTTCATTTGGACTTCGATATATTTCGATAAATTTATCGATAACTGAGTTATCGGTCAAAATGTGGTTGCCCGAAAACCTTAAAATTTCCCTACTATATGGGTATCAAACGAAAGGTGAAGGCCCCAGGTTTCATTTGGACATCGACATACTTCGATAAATTTATCGATAAATGAGTTATCGGTCAAGATATGATTGACCAAAAACCTAAAAAATTCCATACAATATGGGTATCAAACGAAAGGTGAAGGCCCCAGGTTTCATTTGGACTTCGATATATTTCGATAAATTTATCGATAACTGAGTTATCGGTCAAAATATGATTGCCCAAAAACCTAAAAACTTCCCTACTATATGGGTATCAAACGAAAGGTTAAGGCCCCAGGTTTCATTTGGACTTCGATATATTTTGATAAATTTATCGATAACTGAGTTATCGGTCAAAATGTAGTTGCCCGAAAACCTAAAATTTCCCTGCAATATGGGTATCAAACGAAAGGTGAAGGCCCCAGGCTTCACTTGTACATCGACATAATTCGATAAATTTATCGATAACTGAGTTATCGGTCAAAATGTGGTTGCCCGAAAACCTTAAAATTTCCATAAAATATGCGTATCAAACGAAAGGGGAAGACCCCAGGTTTCATTTGGACATCGACATATTTCGATAAATTTATCGATAACTGAGTTATCGGTCAAAATGTGGTTGCCCGAAAACCTAAAAAAATCCCTACAATATGGGTATCAAACGAAAGGGGAGGGCCCCAGGTGTCACTTGGACATCGACATATATCGATAAATTTATCGATAACTGAGTTATCGGTCAAAATGTGGTTGCCCGAAAACCTTAAAATTTCCCTACAATATGGGTATCAAACGAAAGGTGAAGGCCCCAGGTTTCATTTGGACATCGACATATTTCGATAAATGAGTTATCGGTCCAAATATGATTACCCAAAAACCTAAAAAATTCCATACAATATGGGTATCAAACGAAAGGTGAAGGCCCCAGGTTTCATTTGGACTTCGATATATTTCGATAAATTTATCGATAACTGAGTTATCGGTCAAAATATGATTGTCCAAAAACCTAAAAACGTCCCTCTATATGGGTATTAAACGAAAGGTGAAGGCCCCAGGTTTCATTTGGACTTCGATATATTTCGATAAATTTATCGATAACTGAGTTATCGGTCAAAATGTGGTTGCCCGAAAACCTTAAAATTTCGCTACAATATGGGTATCAAACGAAAGGGGAAGGCTCCAGGTTTCATTTGGACTTCGATATATTTCGATAAATTTATCGATAACTGAGTTATCGGTCAAAATATGATTGCCCAAAAACCTAAAAACTTCCCTACTATATGGGTATTAAACGAAAGGTGAAGGCCCCAGGTTTCATTTGGACATCGACATATTTCGATAAATTTATCGATAACTGAGTTATCGGTCAAAATATGATTGCCCAAAAACCTAAAAAATTCCGCGGCCGCCGTGGTGTAGCGGTTAAGTGTTCGGCCTTCTACACCAAGTCGTGGCGGTTCGATGCCCGGCAAAAGTAACATCAAAAATTATTTAGAAAAAGAATTTTTCTAAAACGGGGTCGCCCCTCGGCAGTAGTTTGGCAAACTCTCCGGGTGTATTTCTGCCATGAGAAGCTTCTCAGCAAAAAATTCATTTGCTTTGCAAGTGCCGTTCGGAGTCGGCAAAAAACTGTAGGTCCCGCCAACTTGTAGGAAAAAACTCAAAAAGCAACACACCACAAGTTGGAAAGAGAAGCTCGGCTAAAAATCTCGTTAGAGGTTATGATGATAACCTGTAGGTATATCGCCGCCATTAGTTTTTTTTTTTTTTTATGGGTATCAAACGAAAGCTGAAGGCCCCAGGTCTCTTTTGGACATTGACATATTTCGATAAATTTATCGATAACTGAGTTATCGGTCAAAATGTGGTTGCCCGAAAACCTTAAAACTTCCCTACAATATGGGTATCAAACGAAAGGTGAAGGCCCCAGGTCTCTTCGCACATCGACATATTTCGATAAATTTATCGATAACTGAGTTAACGGTCAATATGTGGTTGCCCGAAAACCTTAAAATTTCCCTACAATATGGGTATCAAACGAAAGGTGAAGGCCCCAGGTCTATTTGGACATCGACATATTTCGATAAATTTATCGATAACTGAGTTATCGGTCAAAATGTGGTTGCCCGAAAACATTAAAATTTCCCTACAGTATGGGTATCAAACGAAAGGGCAAGGCCGCAGGTTTCATTTGGACTTCGATATATTTCGATAAATTTATCGATAATTTCATAGGACATTTGACTAAAAAGTAAAAAATAAATATAGCTTAAAAAAAACTAAAACTCACGCTTTTAGAGTGTATCGAACTAAAAAGTTGAAAATAATTTTAAAACCCCTACACAGTAGTATTGTGGAAAAAGAGTGGCCCGCTTTGTCCCATAATTTTGGTATATCGAGCGCAAGACGCTTTTCGCATATAATGCTAGTTTTTCTACTACGCTTTCATTAGCTTTACTTGTACATATGTACATTCATATGTATGTTTGCTTGCTTGTATGTAGCTCCACTTCAGTCTGTCATTTGGACTTCAGACTGTCCGAAAAACCTTGAAATATGCCTTCAATATGTGTATCAAACGAAAGGGAAGGTCCACAGGTTTCTATTGGACTTTGGAATATTTCGATATGTTTATCGATAACTGAGTTATCGGTCAAAATGAGATTGTACAATAATATTGAAAATTGCCTACAATATGGGTATCAAACGAAAGTGGAGGCCCAGAGGTTTCGTTTTGACTGCGGTATACTTCGATATATTTATCGATTACTTCATAAAACATTTAACTAAAAAATAAAATATAAATATAGGTTAAAAAGCGAAAACACACGCTTTTAAAGAATATAGCACTAAAAAGGTAAAAATAAATTAAATAAAAAACGAAGATTATGGAACAAAGCGGACCCCGCTATTTCCACAATACTACTGTGTAGGGGTTTTAAAATTATTTTCAACTTTTTAGTTCAATACACTCTAAAAGCGTGAGTTTTAGTTTTTTTAAACTATATTTATTATCTTGGCCGCTTGCCAGTTTATTGAAATTATTTTTGATTAAAAAACTTTGATTAAAAAACTTATAAAAAAATCACAGTAAAATATATACTTTATATACACAGCGTTTATACACACAGCGCGGAGGCATTGATGTGCCTTATCGGTACGGTTTGATATATTATAAACCGCAAAGTCCTATCCTTCACCTTGTATACCCTTTCATCCACTTTCCCTTCTTCCAATAACGTTATGGGTCAGTTACATAAAGCTTTATTTTGACTTTACCTCAAACTTTGACTTTGACAGAAATGTTCAGTGTACGTATTTAAACGAAGCATGGCAAATTGGAGACCTCAAAGGTGAAGCAGGGTTAAAATTTGGCAAACTCTCAAATTTTGCTTGCTTTGCTTGCTTTGACAATCAGATGTTGATGACTTTGCTTTAATTAAAGAATAAAATGTTGGAGCTAATTAATTCATTTTTTCTCTATTAAATTAATAAATTAACCAAAACACTCTGAATGGAAAAAAATAAATAACGAAAACAAATGTATAAAAGAGAAGCGTCAAGGCGTTCATTGTAGCATACCTCTGAAGTTGGACGCAAAGTTTTGAGGAAGCAAATGTCAGGCGAGGTTAACAAAGCTTTATGTATTCGACCCTTTACTCCTTTTTCTTTTTCCTTTTCCCGTTTTGATCAGTGACTGTACCATTTCACCTTTTCTCCTTTGTGCCGCCTCCCGAACCATAGTGTACCAATACAAGTGTAAACTCTTCTGCATAGACCAAAGAGAATATATCAACAAGAGCCGTCACTCGTTATAAATGCAAGGAAAAAGATGGATGCCGTTTTCTTTCAGGGTTTCGGTAATTTCGATATAAATATGTTATTGTCTAATCAAAACAAAATGTGTAAAAGAAAATAGACGATAAATGAAATAACACAAGAGTCGAAACAAAAATTTACCAGCTGTCGAATTTACAAAACTGAGGAAAACAAAATTACCGAAACCCTGAAAGAAAACGGCATCCATCTTTTTCCTTGCATTTATAACGAGTGACGGCTCTTGTTGATATATTCTCTTTGGCATTGTTAACAACAACAAAAACAACAACACAAAGCAACGAAAAAGATGGATGCCGTTTTCTTTCAGGGTTTCGGTAATTTCGATATAAATATGTTATTGTCTAATCAAAACAAAATGTGTAAAAGAAAATAGACGATAAATGAAATAACACAAGAGTCGAAACAAAAATTTACCAGCTGTCGAATTTACAAAATTGAGGAAAACAAAATTACCGAAACCCTGAAAGAAAACGGCATCCATATTTTTCCTTGCATTTATAACGAGTGACGGCTCTTGTTGATATATTCTCTTTGCTCTTGTTGATATATTCTCTTTGCCGACACAAACCAACGAGTGGAACAAAGAGTAGAGCTTTTACAGTGTGGCCAGATGCGGTGTTGCAATTGGTATAAGGCCAATTATAGCTTTGTTTCTTTCCTGCTAATTATGAATAATTATTCCTAAAAAAGTGTTCTTTCAAAAAATTAGCAGCGAATTCAGCAGCTTTTTGACATCTAATTGAGAGAGAGAGCGCCAATTCGCTGCAAGTTATTGCTGGAGATTTTTCGTCCAGCAGAAACCAGCAAGCAGGAACAGCTGATCGATGACATAGCAAAACAACAACAAAAAATGTAAATTCAAATTGTTAGCCAATCAGAAACGTAACCGCTGTTTTGTCTGCAAGTTTCTGCTGAACCCTGTTCGACGAAAAATTAGCAGAAATGAGATTTTGACAGCTTTTTACAAGACTCTCTTCTACTGACAGTTCTTTGCTGGAGATTTCAAGAAACAAAGCTTATAGCAACAAAAAGGGTTGCTAAGCGAATTCCCCAGGCGATTAGCGGAAAAGGAATAAAAACGATTAGCGTTAGGCGAATAGGCATAGAAAAGGCATAAAAGGGGGCATGACGGGTTAAAATGAACATAGTTCAAATTTTACCGTCACGGCATATGACTGCCTCCGCGCCATAGTGTGGTAAAAGTTTATTTTTAATTGTGAAATTTCATGTAGTGAGTTTACGTAAATTAAAGGCAATTTTATGTTATTTGTTCCGGCCAAGAGGGTGCCCAGTTCTCGTAAGGATTAGTGGTGGTCCTGGTTGCAGTTCAGGTGAGCAGAGTGTTAGATTAGGCTGATTTACATATGTGCGTATATAGGTATATATATGTATATGTACATATGAAAGAATATAGGTTAATAAACTAAATTTTTGTGATTTGCTTAATTTTTGTGATTCCTTTTTTTTTAACGTAAAGAAAGAAATTTTTTTATGAATTTTGAGCAGATTGTAAATTTTAAATGGGGGATTTTGAAATTTTTGGTGGAAATTTGAGAAAACAATAAGTGATTTTTTTTGGTTAAAATTAAATACTTATGTGTACATATGTATGTATCGGTATAGACGCACGTATGCAAATGTAGTTATGAGGTAGTTTAGCTTTTGATTAAAAATACTATATGTCGTAGGAAAGACGAGACTCAGGATCATAGGAGTGAAGTGACCGGATTGGGGATTTTTCGATATACATATACGGTGATCTGTACGGCGACGTGTAAGTCACAAGAGAAAAATTTATATTTTAAAGTTTCAGTTTTTGATAAAAATTTGTTTATAGTGTGTCCAGAATTTTCGGCGTTGGAGGCATACTGGCACAACTCGCCGTAAGTTGTAAATTTTCAAATTTTTAAATTATTATCAAATGTGGTAATTTATGACATTTCTATGCGCCCGTTAACCCGAAGATAGTTATAAAGTCCATAAAACGCCTCAAATACATATATATGGGTAGTTAAGGTTCAAGTTTTGGTTCGATGTCCAGAAACAGTTATGAGTTACGTTAGTTGGAGCTGTCGGGATTTTGCGAAAAACCCAAACCACAATTCTTAATTACATTTTTGCATGCACCTATGGTTATGCGGTGTCCTAAACCAAAAAGATCAAAAAATTAAAGGTTTCAACGGTTGTTAGTTTGCGATAATACGCCAACAAATTTTAAAATCATAATTTTGATACATATACTTTTTTTTTGTATGAGATCCGAATATCAAGGCACGAAGGCCAAGAAGAAGCAGCACGAAAATCACCGATATACCTACTAAAAAGTTGGTGTCGAAATTTACCTACGATTTTATATTTTTTGATACATAGGTTTTTTTGTAGTTTTAGTTTTTTTTTGTAATTTCACGTTTTTTTTATTTTTGCGTACACGCATGCAGACACGCATATACAAAAAAATTTATTAAATTTCTATAAATTTTTGCGATACACCTTTTTTTTATTAAAATCCAGATTTTTTTTATTTTTTTTTACACACCCTATGGTGATTATAGTCACAAGCCAAAAGCTTTTGTATTTTTATAGTTCGGGCAAAGAGAATATATCAACAAGAGCCGTCACTCGTTATAAATGCAAGGAAAAAGATGGATGCCGTTTTCTTTCAGGGTTTCGGTAATTTTGTTTTCTCAGTTTTGTAAATTCGACAGCTGGTAAATTTTTGTTTCGACTCTTGTGTTATTTCATTTATCGTCTATTTTCTTTTACACATTTTGTTTTGATTAGACAATAACATATTTATATCGAAATTACCGAAACCCTGAAAGAAAACGGCATCCATCTTTTTCGTTGCTTTCATAACGAGTGGTGGCTCTTGTTGATATATTCTCTTTGGCAATGTATTCCAATGTTGTTACTCCTTCGAGTATCTATTGTCAGAGCGATCGTGTCGTGATTTTGGTCAATAAAGCATGAGCAATGATCGGCTTTCAATAAGCTGAAGGTGGTCCACTGAGGTATTAGAAAGTATTACAATTGAAGTACTCCAATATCACAAAATTGAAACATATGATCCAATGATTTTTGCAAAATTTTACGCAAAAAAAATTTCGAAATTTGAGAATTTTTCGACAAAAAGCTTATCGTGCGAATCTAAATAAATTTCACTAGCGAACCTTTTTCATACATTTTCGCTCACAAATTATATGAGAGGGAGAAAATCCGCAAAGTAAGAAATTATTTAGAATCTGTCTGTATATTTTATTGTGCGTTAGAGTGTAAAATGTACTTTAAAAACCCTAAATGGTTGTTAATATTCGCAAAATTTGCTACGAAGAAGCCCATTGTATTCGAGAAACTGTAAAATGTATTCCAGAAAAATCAAATGTACTTCAGAAACATCTTCTGGATTGGAATTTGTTGTTTCTGAAGTAGAACTGACTATTTTGGAGTACATTTTTAAGCTTCTGAAGTCTAATTTACGGTCTCGAGTACAAATTACAGTTTATGAAGTACAATTTATAGTTTTTGGAGTACAGTTGATTATTCTAAAGCATATTTTACAGTTTTAAAGATACAATTGAATATTCTGAAAATAATTGTATGGGTCTTGGACTACCATTCACTATTCTTAAATGCATTTAACCTTATCTAAAGTATTTTTACGGTTTTTGAAGTACGAGTGAAAAAGGTGTAGAAAAAATAGTTCTATTATAAATTTAGTTTTTTGATTATTATGTGTTATCCGTCATAATTTGTAGGATGTTCTTGAGCAAGCCCATTTAGTCTTGTATATTTATCTGTCTCTGTCCAACAATCTGAACGAAATAAAGTAGGTACCAAATTTAGCGTCAGATAGACCCTTGGAAAGGGTATCAAAGGGTTGACGCTAACTTAAGTACCTACTTTATATCGATTATGAACATGCCTAAATTGTTTTAACCGTTTTAAACTGAAAGGAAAACCAGTTTGCAGGTCAACGTGAAGTATTAGAGAAAAAATCACCATATATTCATAAAGAGCCGATCATCAATATGCATTTGTACGAAACTTTACAATATGGCCTTTAATATACATTTTTTATACTTCTTGTAGTGCAGTAAATTCATGATATTATATTAATTCATGGAATATATACATTAAATTCATTTTTTTTCTTGAAATATTTCTAAAGTTTTTTTTGTTACTGAAATGCAACCATGCGTCCGCGAAATTCCATACTACCATGGATTTCAACTCTGAAAAATTCACCTCAATGGAGAACTTTCACCACAGTGCAAACACTGGTTATACTGTGCTTACCATTTTGTTTATTTATGCAGCAAGAAATATATTACATATTTTTATATTATTTAATTTTGTTTCACCTTTTTTACGCGTGTTTGCTTTGAGAACTGTCAAAACAAAGACAGTTCACAAGGGGTCGTGCATATATGACGTCACGCGATTTTTGGTAGTTTTTGACCCCCCCCTCCCCCCATGTCACACCCAGTCACAAACTCCAGACCCCCCCCCTCCCCCTCGAATGTCACATCACACCCTTAATAAATATAAATTCAATATTTATTTGACATAAAATCTGATACATATTTAGAATGTTTATATTAATTATTAAATAATATTTGCCAATCGAAAGAATGAAAACGTGCTAAATTTGAAAACGTTCATGGACGTTGCACGCTAGAAAACATGCAAAAAATAACGTGACATCACGTAAGTGCTACTCCCCCCCTCCCCCAATGTCACATTTCGTCACAAATCGCAGACCCCTCCCCCCCCTCAAAGAGCGTGACGTCATATATGCACGACCCCCAATAGGAAAAAGGAGCTTTTTGGTAAAGCGTTGCCAGGCACAAGGTCGGGAATTAGTGTATCAGTACAAGTGTAAACTCTTCTTTTGACAGCACAAATCGACGTCAAAAAATTTTTGGCTTACAAATCGCTGTAAAAAATTGGCAAATTCTAACGGGAAAATCTGGGTTTCTATTGTTGTTTTCGTTGCACTCGGCAAAACAGGGTTTTGTCAAAGAGAATATATCAACAAGAGCCACCACTCGTTATGAAAGCAACGAAAAAGATGGATGCCGTTTTCTTTCAGGGTTTCGGTAATTTCGATATAAATATGTTATTGTCTAATCAAAACAAAATGTGTAAAAGAAAATAGACGATAAATGAAATAACACAAGAGTCGAAACAAAAATTTACCAGCTGTCGAATTTACAAAACTGAGGAAAACAAAATTACCGAAACCCTGAAAGAAAACGGCATCCATCTTTTTCCTTGCATTTATAACGAGTGACGGCTCTTGTTGATATATTCTCTTTGACAAAACCAAATAATAAAAAAGTATTAAAAAAACGAATCTGTAAGTTTTATTGGCACTATATTTGGCCAAAAAGTGGTGATTGGTGCCAAAAACTTACTACTGAGGTTATGGTGTAGTACCATGGAGATATTCTCACGGCACTATGGCCAAAATTTGGACAGTGCGCTGCAGATGCATTTCCTTTGCGTTCTGGCGTACTTCACGTCGACAGGGACCATTCCGAATCCAAAAAAAAAAGTAAGTAAGGTACATGGCTTTTGACTCACATTAATTTATTCTCTTTATCTTTGTGTTTATAGTGTATAAAAATATAAATGGCAAAAATTGTTGATGAGTAAAGCTGCTCCGTACCATCAGCTCACTTTCAACTGCTAAATCAAACACATTGTGCTCCTTTTGTGACCAACCAATACCCCCAATGCAAGGTATTCTTTTCGAGGTTCACATATGTTGTAGCCGTCATAACGCATACTAACACTGCACACTCCAACGTTTTTTTTTTTTTAAAGCTCCGGCCATCATTTCATTCGCGTATTTGCAAAATTAAAAATTTTGCCTTATAGTGGGGTTGTTGTGACACATTAGAGTGTGCACCAAAAAAAAATATTGCCGAAATAAAAATTGGCATTATACGAGCGGTCCATGGGATTGTCGCGACAGAAGAAAAAGGTTATGTCAGCCCAACGCGGGGAACACCCACCCCTTACAAAGAGCTTTGATTCACCCTAGGTGGACCTTGAAATTGCCGCGGTTTGTTGCGGTTGTGCATTCATTGCAGGCAACTGACTTAAAATTGGCCTATCAGGGATTTGATTTTGTACTTGGATGTTATTGTTGCCTCTTCCAGAAACTAACTCATTTTCATTCAGTGAACGCCTCGACTCTATGGATTCATTGCTTAAATCATGCTTTCTTTTCTTATAAAGAACGCGTGGCCCGTTTCTTTGCCCAGTAGCTCCCAACTCACCATTCGAGTCACGAACACTTTTTAGCATTACCTGCATGCCCAACCGCATTTCACCTAACATGGTCTCTTGAGCTTCGTGCATCATTTTCTTGATTATAGGTGTTATTTCTTCTCGTAAATTTTGAATCGTTGGCATCGGCCGATTTTATTGAGGATTGGATGTAGCGTTCTTGGGAGGCGGGGGACGTGGAAAAGGTAGCGTGGCTGGCTTTAAGAGCACGGACTGAATAACCTGGCCTCCCGTATTGTTTTTTGACACCGCCCCTGTACTAAGGCGTTCGCCGGGTTGCATTCCTATGGGCCCTGGTAGCCCTATACCGCCTGACGCTTCACCCACACTACTCTTTGATACTACTATCCTATCTGATAAGTCGACGAATGTTGGGTCACTCTCGATCGGTAGCTTAGCATTTGGAGCGTTTAGAGCCATGGTCTTAGCTTTTGATTGGGATCGCGTATTCAAAGCAGGTGATAGATGGTTCATATATGTAGGTACGTGGTTCAAAAAAAGAATATATAAATAAATAGATAAATCAAAATATAAATAAGCAAAATTTTAAAGTAATTAAATCAAATACAATACAAAAATAAATAAAATACGTATAAAAAAAATTTCTTATCGATACATATACAGATATGTACATATAAAAAAAACTGCGATATATCAAAACAAAAACCTATTTGCTAAAAGCACAAAAAAACTCATTAACGAATTTTTAAAACGTTTACAATTGAAATTTAAAAAAATATAAAAAAAATCAATAAATAAATCAAATTTGAATTTAAATAATATTTCAAATACTAATATAAATATGTATAAATAAATCAGGGACTTGTAACGCGTTTCGGTTTCGGTTTCTGTTACACAGCTTGTAACGAAACTGAAGCAGAAACAAAACCCCAGAAACAAAACCTGTAACGAAACTAAATTAATTTTGTTCCTTGTAACAGAAACAAAATTATTAGTTTTGTTCCTTGTAACAAAACCCGTAACGAAACTAAATTAATTTTGTTCCTTGTAACAGAAATCGAAACAGAAACAAAATTAATTTTGTTTCTCAGTAGCAAAACTATATTTGCAGTACATTAGGATGGATTTATTATTTTCTGGTATATAATATACATGTATATGTCTGTTGCAACTAACTAAAGTAACTTCAGTCGACCTCTGAAACCTCGTGTGGTACATTTAACTTCTTGGTGTCTACTATACTGGCGGGTAAGTACCACAATGAAACTTCGGTAGGAAAATCCGGGTCCTTGGCACAAACAAATGTAGTATCACACTTTAAGATCCGACAATAAATGCTGAAGATATGAAGAAAAATATAACTGCGCGACTATAGGGTTGTCTTTTTTATTTTTAAATGATATACACTGAGAGAAATGCATTGAATGTTGTGACAATATCACTATTGATAGCGACGAGTTTGATGCAATATTCATTCAGAATGAGCGAGTTATCAAATATTATTTACTCCCAATTAAAAGTAAAATGACATGTCAACCATTTCGATATGATGTACTATTTCTTATATTTATGGATAGAATACTAATATATTTGAATGGGATGTCAATATCTATGGTCGTGATATGAATTTCTATTATCGGTAGGTCCATATCCATATTTACTGCATAGTAATAATGGTAGAGGCAGCGTATTAATATACATATATGGGCGAAATGTAAATTTTTCTGGGACGCATAATCATAATAGTTCAACAATTTTTACTATGGATTTTCTAATAGGTTTGTTTACTGACCAAAAAAAAGTTCAGAGCAGAGCAGAGCAGGGCAGGTGTCATAATAGATATAGAGCAATTTAGAGCAACTCGGAGCAGAAATGCCATGAAACACTTGAATCTCGATAGTTTCTTTTTAATTGTTTTTTTTTTTGTTTTAATCTTCAAAATGAATTCAAATTCACGTTTACACAAACATTGATTTTCTTGCAAGCTAATTTTTTTGAAGTTTTAAAAATTTTTTTTTTTCCTGACTGACAATTGCTTCTCTGCTCTAGCTTACTCTATAAAAAAAGCTAGAGCAGAAATTTGTGATCTGGATTACTCTACACCATTTCCAGATGTAAATGAGAAAGCGTCACATTGAAATGCGAAAGCGTCATTTGTAATTGAGAATAGCCAATTGTAAATTCGAAAACGTCAAATGTAAATGAGATTAGGTATTTGTAAATGGGAAAGCATCACATAAAAATGAGAAGGCGTCATTTGTAATTGAGAATAGTCACTTGTAAATGCGAATAGTCCGTTGTAAATGCGAAAGAGTCAATTGGAAATAAGATTAGGTAATTGTAAATGGGAAAGTGTCACATGCAAATGAGAAAACCTTATTTGAAAATGAGAAAGCGCCATTTGTAAATAAGAAATATAGGAAACGCATTTACAAGTGACTGTTCTCATTAACAACTGGCACTTTCGCAATTACAACTGACACTTTCTCATTTCCAACGGACTAACCTCAGTTACAATTCACAAATCCTAGTTACGCCTTCTCATTTACAAGTGACTATTCTCATTTACAATTTACCATTTCTCATTCACAACTGACTATTCTCATTTTAAAGTAACGCTTTCTTATTTACACCTGGAAATGGTGTAGTTTTGTTTTGAGCGTACTCATGAAACAAAAGATAGAGCAACCTAGAGCAAGAAAATTGTTCGTTAAACACAATTTTGTGAAATATCTCAATCTGGCGTAAACTAGAGCAGCCCAATAAACAAACCTAATATTATAATGTGTTGGAGCGGTTTTTTTTTAATTCAAAATTTTTTGAATTTCTTATGATTGAGCATTTTTCTAAAAATTGTATAATATGCCGTAGCCGAATGGTAGAATACTGGGCTAGCGTGCCAGAGGAGCATGGTTCGAGTCCCACTGAAACCAGATGTCAAATTATATTAAATTTTGTTTTTTTAAACTATTTAGAATTTATCAATAAAGCATTGATGAAACATCCATATTCATTGATGGGACAGAAATATCAATTTTTATTTAATGTGATATCAATAATTATGGATGTTCGATCCATAGATTTCCACTCCGTGTATAAAAACGCTTCATACATATGCATAGGGCAACGGATTGTGAAAAAATTAACATTAATAGTTATAAACAAATATTTCATTTTCTAATAATAATTCATTCAAACTACTTTGTAGTGCATCATCATCATCATTTTTATAAGATGTCGAAGGAGGATGCTTTTGCGGGTGTGACATAGTTTTGTATGGATAATGGGATATTGGGCAGATATATATATCGTCGCTCGGCGCGCAATACCGCGTATTTGCAAAAAGCAATACCGTGTATTTGATGGAAGCCAAATTGTGTAGGAGGATAAAAGAATTTACAAAAGAAAAAGACCTCAAACTGCAAAACATAGCTTTTTTAAAATACGCGGTATTGAACAGCTCTATTTTAAAGAAAATAGGTTCCATAAAAGGTTTTTTATTTATTTATTTGTGTTTTTGTAGCTAGGTAGGTAGGTAGGTTCAAGTGGCTGCCGCAGAGGCACACTTAGGCCAGTTTTGAAGGCCCGTTGTGATACCACCAACACAAGGAAAGTCAGCCCCGGGACCCAGCCATATGGAAAATCCCTGAGTTGTTGGGATTTTCCACATAGCAGAATCCCGGGACTGACACTCCTAAACCGACACCGTTACTCCTCCTCGAACCACTTAGATGACTTTATGAAGCCCATCAAGTCCTTTATGTCCAGTTCCGCGATCTGGCTTAGACTATCTAGGAACGGAACTCCCAAAAAGCGCGTTCTCACGCCGCTTAAAGCCGGACAGTTGCAGATGAGGTGCTCCACCGTTTCCTCCTCCTCATCATCTTTGCAACTCCTGCAGCATCGTCGGTAGGGCACACTTAGCCTTTCTGCATGCCTACCAATGAGGCAGTGACCGGTTAATACCCCTATCAATATGCAGATTTCCCTCCTAGTTAGGGCATAAATGCGTCTAGACCTTTTAAGATCCCATTTTGGCCAGGTTTGTTTCGATATCCGACACCCTGGGGATTGCAGCCATCTTTCGTTGGCTTGACGGAGTGTGTGCTCCTTCAGCATTAGTTTGCATGTGGCAAACGGCATACCTAAGCGCTCTTTATCCCGAAGAACCTGCTTGGTCGTGCCCTGCCTGGCAAGCTCGTCTGCCTTACAGTTTCCCTCAATGTCCCTATGTCCCGGGACCCATATGAGGTTTACGCGGTTCTGTTGGGCCATCTCCTGAAGAGATCGACGACAGCTGAGCGTCAGTTCAGAGTTGAACGTGTATGAGCCAAGGGATTTGATTGCCGCCTGGCTATCGCTGAAAATAGTGATATCTCCTCCGATAACACGTTTGCTTAACCAGGCCGCGGCGTCCCGGATTGCCGAGACTTCCGCCTGGAAGACGCTACAATGATCAGGTAGTCTGAAGGAGAGTTCAAGGTCCAAATCCCTTGAATAAACCCCTCCTCCAACTCTGCCGTCCAACTTCGAGCCGTCGGTGTATATGGAAGTGCCACCATTTGTTTCGGGACACCAATCCGTCCTCTCCCAGTCTTCTCTGCTGGGAATGTTTATTTTGAAGCAGCTATCCCCGACTGTAGTGGTCGCACAACGATCTGTGCTTAAAGGGAGAAAGCTGTAAGATTCCAGAATACTGGAGTGTCCAATAGTACCCGCACCCCAACTGGAGGTTTCTCTTAGGCGCAGAGCTGATGCCGCCGCTGACCGAAACCCTTCCAGATCAAGTGGCAAAATGCCCAGAATGGCCTGGAGGGCTTCGTTGGGCGTTGTCCTTAGCGCACCGCTTATACAGATCATATTGGATCTATGGACTTTCCGCAACAGATTCAGGTATGTTGTCTTGCTCAGTGCCGGCCACCATACGACGACTCCATACAGCATGATTGGGCGAATGATGGCCGTGTAGATCCAACTGCATACTCTAGGGCTGAGCCCCCATTTTTTGCCAATGGCTCTTTTGCATGTGTAAAGAGCGATGCAAGCTTTCTTCTGGCGCTGAAGAACATTCTCCTTCCAATTCAGTTTCCTGTCCAGAACTATGCCTAGAAACTTGGCCTTATCCGACAAGCCCAGGCGCGTGCCATCTAGTTCTGGTAGGCTTAGTGGCGGTATTTTGTACCGGTTGGTGAAGAGGACAAGTTCCACTTTCCCCGGGTTGATACTAAGTCCGCAGCGAGAGGACCACCTCGAAACCTCTCGCAGTGCTACTTGCATCAGGTCACACAGAGTTTGTGGGAACTTGCCTCTGAATGCAATAGCTAAATCGTCTGCGTATGCCACTATCTTCCCGCCCCCCCAGCTTGTGTCACGTAGCAACGAGTTGACTGTGAGGTTCCATAAAAGCGGGGAAAGAACACCACCCTGGGGCGTTCCCCTTGTGACATAGCGTGATAACTCGACCGTACCAAGTGAAGAAGCTATTTTCCTTCCTCTTAGAAGTTGGTCAATTAAACCAGTTAGAGGTCTATCTACGCCCAGATTAGTTAGAGCGGAGTTGATCGCCTCCGGGCTTATATTGTTGAAAGCCCCCTCAATGTCTAAGAAGGCCACGAGACAGTAGTCCTTTTCACACAGCGATTTCTCAATGACAGATACTAGGCTGTGCAGAGCAGTTTCTGTTGATTTACTCTTGGTGTATGCATGCTGATAGCTAGAAATAAGGTTGCTATCAATAGTCGTTGAAAGGTAGTCGCTTAGTATCCTCTCAAAGGTTTTGAGTACAAAGGACGAGAGACTGATCGGTCTGTAATCTTTTGGCTCGTAGTGGGATGCCTTCCCAGCCTTAGGGATAAACACTACCGTGGCGCTTCTCCAGGAGCCCGGAATGTGGTTGAGAGCCAGGCAGGCTGTGAAGAGAAATACCAGCCATTTAGCTGATGTCTCCAACGTGTTTATAAGTTGCGCGGGGATAATCCCGTCCGGCCCGGCACCCTTATACGGTTCAAAGCTCTTAACTGCCCACCTTACTCTTTCCTCAGTGATGGGTATATTTACTGCCAGGTTTGTTGCAGGTGCTAGTGGTGCATCATGCAGATTCCCCGGAAAATGTGTATTCAAGAGCAGCTCAAGAGTTTCCTCTTCCGTGCTGGTCCAGGATCCGTCAGGCTTTCGCAAATAGCTGATGGTTGTTTGACTTTTCGAGAGGACTCGTCTAAGTCTCGCTGTGTCGTCGACCTTTTCGACGCCAGTGCAGAAATTTCTCCACGAGGTTCTCTTCGCCTGTCTCAGAGCTTTTTTGTAGGCCCTTAGTTTAGCTTTATATTCATGCCAATGAGGCTCAGAGCCGAAGCTCTTGGCCTTGTTAAATTGTTTCCGGCATGATATTCGGAGCGAGTCCAAATCGTAGGACCACCAATGTGGCCTGTGTTTACCGCGTGGTTTTGGCACTGGACAAGCCTGTCCTAGAGCATTTGAGAGCGCCGATGTAAATGTAGTAACAAGATCCTCCAGCTCCTCTACTGATGAGGGGGCTTGTGAGGGCAGTACTGGTAGGTCTCTGTCTAATATTTCATTGTGTAACTGCCAATCAGTGTTACGTGGATTGCGCTTCATGATTGGTTGTTCTACAATAAAGTCTAAAACCATTTCTATGTAACGGTGGTCGGAGAAAGAATGTTCTTCCAGAACCCGCCATTTTCTGACCCACTCATAAGCGCCTTCACTACAGATAGTGAGGTCTATGACCTCCCTGCGGGTCTTAGTGATAAAAGTAGGCTCATTACCCACGTTGCAAATCACCAGGTTGGTTGTTAAGAGGTAATCAAACAGAGACTCGCCCCTGGCATTGATGTCGGAGCTCCCCCATTGGACATGGTGAGCATTAGCGTCCGCTCCAATAATAAGATTACCCGTGCAGAAATTTGACACCAGGTCTTTCACCTCCGTTTGTGGTGGGGGTTCTTCGGCGTCGTAGGGCATATAGACCGACGCCACCGTCAGGCGGGTGCTGTCGACCGTTAGACTGATAGCGGTAATATCACCATTGGTGTAGTTAGGTAGGAGAAAGGAGTTCAACTCAGACTTGACCAAAATACACGTTCTGACTTTGCTCTCCTCGCTGGCTCGAATGAGCTTGAAGCCCTTAGTCCCCAATCCGCAGATTCTCGAGCTATTGACCCAGGGTTCTTGGATGAGGACCACATCCACGTCGCCTTTAGAAAGACGACTACTTAAAGCAGCCGAAGCCACTTTAGATTTGTGCAAATTAATCTGAAGCACCACCAACATGAGAGCGCACAGACTTCCCTGCCGTCCCCATATCGTCGAGGTTTGCTCCATCCCGGAGGTTGCCTATCAACGACGAGTTGTTCCGATTAACTGCCCGATGTGGCGTTGCAGGAGTCCTGCTGCCTGTAGCGTTAGATGTTAGTCGCTCAGCATTGGCTGCTACCACCGTGACGTCGAGGACTTCCTCGTCCTGTAGGCTGTCCTCCATCTCCGAGTTGTTCACAGCACTATCGCCAAGAGACGTGGCGGATAACATGCTTTCCGCATCGGAATCCTCCGCTTCCTCTTCTGGTAATAAGTTTTCCGGTTCCCCCGGAGCAGCCGAGAAGGCAGCGCGCTGAGCATCACCACGATATACGTGGATAACGATCTGGCCTACGCTGTAGTGTACTAGGCCATTGCACCTTTTGAGGGGCTCGATTGACTCTTTATTCATGGTGAACACCACCTGTCTGTCGGGCCCTACCGCATCCCCGACCAGATTGACACTCCAGTCATGCGTTGGGAGGGACGGATTCATTAGCCGTAGCATCCCGAGTATTCTCTCGGGTTCGTCAGGGATGGCCGGAATCCACGCCCTTGCCCTTGGACGAGCTGGAATGTCCTTCCAGTCGACGACCTCTATCTTTGCGCCCTGGTAGACTTCACCCAGTTTAGCAGCTGCTGCCTTGTACAGTGCTACGGTTTTTGCATCCTCGCATGCGAGTAATTTAATTTGGCCCTGGTGCCAACCCGCATCCGTTACTCGTGCCGAACTACCCGGAAACTCCGGAGCAACGTTGAGAAGAATGTTGCCGAGTTCATTTCGCACGTAACGCCACCGGTCCTTGGGGATGGCCAGACGGTCATTGCCTCGGTCAAGGACGCCTATAAGGATCCTGTCCTTGGTTACCTCAGCAAAGCTTAGTTTACCCGCTCCAGAGGTATTCTGATGCCGCTTGGGAGGGGGAATAAACTCCAGATCCGATCTCTGGCGCTTGAAAGGGTTAACTTTTAACCTCTTTGGCATGTACGAATTTTGGAAATCCGGTATCACAGCTTTCGCTAGCTCTACAGATTTACTGGAATTCGGCGACAGTGATTCCTGCGGTACCCCTTCATACCTCTTCAGGATCTTTGCAGCCAATCTTTTCTCGTGGTATGTGAAGCGGCGGGGAGATGTCTCCCTGGAGTGCGGACCCGTAGTTGCCATCGCGGTCGCTCTCCTTGCCGACATCTCAGTTGCAGCTTCCTTCTCCTTCGAAACTCCGAGGCCAGGTCGTGAGACCGCTGCCACAGACGTAAAGATACTGGTTTTCATATCAGCGGTTGATGGGAGTTTAGCATCCGCCGTTGTCCGCTTAGCTGCGTTGGCAACCGCACTGGTGCTAGCTCCCATCAAGTCAATCTTATTCGATAGAGGGTTGGTTGACCGACTCGTAGTTGCCATCGCTGTCGATCCCCCCCTTGATTGTGGAACGGAGGTTGTCCTCCGGCGTTGTTGTTGCTTCCTCGCCTGCTCCTCCATAGCTCTCCTTTGCTGAGGAGTGAAGTTTGGCGTTGTTTGTTTTTTAGATTTTTCGTTTTTATTCAGGTTATTCGAGTTCATCTTGTTCGTACGACCCATCGCCGGACAAGGCCAGCTTAGGGTCAAGGGAAGAGTAGGGGAAAATGTGTCGTCCGCCGCGGCAGAGCCCCGTACCGCGGTAAGGCCATGCTTACTCTCTGAGGCGACCCGGTGTCAGAGAGGCTCCGTTCAAATACAGCCACGATTTGCCTCCCGGCTGCAAACGTCCAATGGGCACGGTTTCGCGTAACACCCTGGATTGGGAGGGGGAAGATCTTTGTCGTCGCGCCAGAGAGGCTAGGCTGCTCTCGTGATGAAGTGCCGTACGGAGCTATGATCACAAGGGCAGCGTAGCCCTGTGGCTATCGACTTAAGCCCTCGTACCGCGGCAAGGTATCCACCCTTCACGAGGGTTTTGTAGCTAAAAACGGAGGAATTTTAACGTCAATACATTAACACCGATGGGTCCCAGTCAGGGTAACGAAATCTCGTTTTTGGACATTTTGGTATATACGCCTTTTTGTTTTTTGCAAATACGCGGTATTTCGGGCCGAGCGACGATATATATTATATACTCGTATATAAATGTTATAGGTCCATCCTAGTGTAGTGCAAATAGTATTATAAGAATGTTTAGAGTTCTGCTACTGAGAAACAAAATTAATTTGGTTTCTGTTTCGGTTTCTGTTACAAGGAACAAAATTAATTTAGTTTCGTTACGGGTGTTGTTACAAGGAACAAAACTAATAATTTTGTTTCTGTTACAAGGAACAAAATTAATTTAGTTTCGTTACAGGTTTTGTTTCTGCTGGAACCGTTTCGGAGTTTTGTTACGACTTTTGTTACAAAGGAGTTTTGTTTCTGTTTCGGTTTCTGTTACAAGGAACAAAATTAATTTAGTTTCGTTACAGATTTTGTTTCTGCTGAAACCGTTACAATCATTTTGTTTCGAATTTAGTTTCTATCCTTTAAAGTTTCTTGGAACAGAAACGCCAGAAACGCGAGTTTCGTTTCGGTACGAGTTTTGTTACAAGTCTCTGAAATAAATAAAATATATAAAAAAAATAATAAAATATGTATATACATGGATGCTAATAGCTGCATTTACAAATACATATAAATAAGATGCAATGTGACCACAAAAACCTGTTAGGAAACATACAAAAGGTAAAAAATGCTAAAAGCAACTAACGGTTTTAATGAAAATTTTCAAAAAATCAAATTTCAAAAACTATATGTTATTTGCGGGAGTTCGGATGGCTGACTCTACGACGAGGCTCGAAAGGGTATGGAGCATACGTTAGCGTTCCTGTGATCTACAAAGTATGTGAACTCTACAAAAAAAATAATATCAAAAAAAAAACATTAGGCATCACGACCATTTACAACGGTTGAGGTCACTAAGTTTTTTGAGGTATGGAGCATCAGAACCCATGTATGAAATTTCGGTCTCCACAGAAACTCATACTATTGAAACTACTCTTATTGAAACTAGTTGTATATGTATATTTATAAAAAAAAAACTTGGGCTATATATTAATATGTATGGATGCATTGTACTGTGTCGGTGCAAATAGTAAAATCTTGGTGATTTCTATGTCACCGAATAGCTACTGGATGGGGTCTGATGAGCTGAATCCTCGCACACTTGTGCAAAACAATTTATATTACAAAACATAAACCGGCCACCTAGCTAGCTCGGATACCAAGGGTCATGGTGACAACCCTTTTGAATGAACGGAAACAAAAAAAAAGTTTAAATAAATTTTTTACAAGCAGGACAACAGATATTGTCTGTTTCCCAATTTTTGTTCTAATAAAGATTTTAGCTGCTCTATGTGTGGGCGCCAATTTAAACTTTTTGCGCGCCTAATGGGTCAGTTACATAAAGCTTTATTTTGACTTTACCTCAAACTTTGACTTTGACAGAAAAGTTCAGTATACGTATTTAAACGAAGCATGGCAAATTGGCGACCTCAAAGTTGAAGCAAGGTTAAAATTTGGCAAACTCTCAAATTTTGCTTGCTTTGCTCGCTTTGACAATCAGATGTTGATGACTTTGCTTTAATTAAAGAATAAAAAGTTGGTGGAAATAATAATTAATTCATTTATTCTCTATTAAATTAAGAAATTAACTAAAACACTCTGAATGCAAAGAAATAAATAACGAAAACAAATGTATAAAAGAGAAGCGTCAAAGCGTTCATTGTCGTATACCTCTGAAGTTGGACGCAAAGTTTTGAGGTAGCAAATGTCAGGCGAGGTTAACAAAGCTTTATGTATTTGACCCTTAACACTATGGACGACTCGCTGTCCACCCCCACAGTGCACTAACAAAATAGTATTACTTTTTTGACACCGGATTATGATTTCTGGGACTGAAACTCGACTTTTGATTCCTCTCCCGACGTTCTGCGACGTGTTTTTCGCAGTTTTAGTTGGATAGAAAAAAATACAATTTCCAAAATTATGGGCGAATACATAATTAAATATCAATTTTTCTTATAAATTACACATATTTAGTGTTTTTGAGTATTTTTATGTAGGTGCTAAAACAACGTAGTTCTACCTTTTTCCTTACTTTTTGCTTTTTAGCAACAGCTTTTTTTCGTCGCAAAAATTGGCCAGCTTTTGGAGAAAATTGGAGATTTTACGAGAGCAAAAAACCCAGGAAAAATTTAATTTATGTATAATTTTCTTACAACGTACTATTCACAGTTTTACGTTTAATTATTCTCACTATTTGAAGTAAATAACCAATTTAACATCGAAATACTTACTCAGTTTCAAAATGAGTTATTATTCGTGCTAATAGGGAAACGTTGGCCACCAGCAATTCCTACGACATATTTCCTTACGATTGGCATTTTATACCTCAATTCTGTAAGCTGTATTTAGTCACTGGAGGTGGGGCCGTGTGTAGAAGTCCACGCAAGTGGGGAAAGCTTCTGATCGCCATTCAACTGGGAATGGCCAGAGCGATTCTTCTATGTGCGGTCCAAGCAACTCACTACGGCCGGGAAAGCCCACGTATCTCTGGATAGCCACTGAACACCCGCTCGGTGGTGAACTAAAGTGAGAAGGCGACAACCTGACAAGGCCACTCCGACATAATCGGTTTAAGGGCTTGCCAGGGGACTTCATCAGCAGCGTCTGTCACCATGAGGTGCGGCTGCAAGCGGGCGTCTGTCTTGAACCAAGCGGCTCGCTATATAAATGTGTAATTTAAATCCAACCCCCCGAGAAACGGGTTGTGCGTAGGGTTTGGGACCCACCACATAAAAACAAACTTCCAATGAGATCCAATAGTCAGGCCTCGGATATGATAACTCACTCTTTAGATAACGACCACGGCAAACGAAATAGGAATTTGATTAAGGAAATCAGGGCATGTTCTTGGAATGTCCGAAGCCTTAGCAGGGAAGGCGACGATGCCCGCCTAGTTGGGGTCCTCAAACAGGCAAAAGCTGACATCACCGCTATACAAGAAATGCGATGGACGGGGCAAGGTTATAAGACCATCCAAACCTGCAATGTCTACTGGAGCGGCCACACTAATGAGCGAAGATTCGGCGTCGGTTTTGTGGAGGGAAAGAGGCTTGTGAAACAGGTAGTGTCTTTCACAGCCGTGAACGAGCGTCTCGCCACAATCCGAATAAAACTACGATTTTTCACCATATCGTTTATCTGTGCGCACGCACCGACCGAGGACAAGGACGACGTGGAAAAAGATGCATTCTACGCAAAATTAGAAGAAACTTATGAGCGCTGCCCCCTTCATGATATCAAAGTCGTGATTGGCGACTTTAACGCCAGGGTGGGCAAAGAGGGTGTATTTGGCCCCACTGTCGGAAAGTTCAGCCTCCATGAAGAGACTTCGCCGAATGGATACAGCCTGATCGACTTCGCCGGTTCACGAAATATGGTCGTAGCCAGCACCAGGTTCAAGCATAAAAAGATCCATCAAGCAACATGGCTATCGCCAGATCCGAAAACACGCAATCAGATCGATCACTTTGTGATAGACGGGCGGCATGCTTCCAGTGTTATGGACGTACGTACGATGCGGGGTCCAAACATCGACTCCGATCACTACTTGGTAGCAGCCAAGATTCGTACTCGCCTAAGTACAACGAAAGAGGCACCACAAAAAACGCAAGGAAAGCTGGACGTCGAAAACCTGCAGTCACAACAGACAGCCAATGATTTCGCAGAACGACTCGCGCACCTGCTCTCTGAGAGCACAATTCAACCCAGCGGAGTGCACGAGCAGTGGGAGCATATCTCCGGATCACTTCGTACCGCAGCCGAAGAAGTAATTGGATTCCGGCAAATGCGAAAAAACAGCTGGTACGATGATAGAGAGTGCAAAGACGCAATGAAAAGAAAGGACGACGCCTATAAGGCAACGTTAAAAGCGAATGCAACGAGGAGCGTGTGTGAGTGCCCTGCGGGTTAGGGGTTTAGAATATGCCCGAGGTAGGCATACCGGTCGTAAGAGGCGACTAATATGCACATAGGTAATGACGTGCTACTCGATGGTTGATCTACAGATATGATTCCTCTCACCTCTCAATACCCATCTTCTTCTTCCTCTCGGATGGAGGGATGACATGACCTAGAAGGTTCCACTGGTCATACCAAATCGCTACCACGACAGTCGCGCAGTACCGCAATGGAGTACCGCATCGTACCGGGGTCATATCCGGCCAAGGACTGTCAACTTCGGCATCACTCCTCAAAACCTTCGGGGAGTGTTTTGCTGTTAACAACAACAACAACAACAACAGGAGCGTGTGTGAACACTACCGCGAGATGAAGAGGGAAGCGAGACGGCTTTTTCGGGCGAAGAAAAGGGAAGCGGAAAAGCGTGAAATCGAAGAGCTTGAAATGCTAGCCAGCAGAAGCAACGCCCGAAAATTTTATCAAAGAATTCGACGAATGACGGAAGGTTTTAACCCCGGGGCAATCTCCTGTAAAAATGACAACGGCGACCTGGTGACAGATGTTCAGAGAGTACTAGGGTTATGGAGGGATCACTTCTCTGCCCTTCTAAACGGAGGAACGGAGCAACAATCCAGAGAAGAGGACGAACCCGACCCCACAATCGAAGACGATGGAATCGAAGTTCCACAACCCGACTATAACGAGGTGCGAGTAGCTATATCACGGCTAAAAAACAATAAAGCGGCAGGTGCTGATGGCCTGCCCGCTGAGCTATTTAAATGCGGCGGCGAGGAGCTGATAAGGTGCATGCACCAGCTCTTGTGCAATCCATAAGAAGGGCGATCCCGCAAACTGCGCCAACTATCGTGGAATCAGCCTTTTGAGTATCGCATATAAGGTCCTATCAAGCGCATTGTGCGAAAGACTGAAGCCTGACGTAAACCGACTGATTGGACCTTATCAGTGTGGCTTCAGACCTGGTAAATCTACCATCTACCAGATTTTTACAATACGCCAAATCTTGGAAAAAACCCGTGAGAAAAGGATCCACACACCATCTCTTTGTTGATTTTAAAGCCGCCTTCGACAGCACGAAATGGAGTTGTCTATACGCCGCTATGTCTGATTTTGGTTTCCCGGCAAAACTTATACGGCTATGCAAAATGACGCTGAACAACACCACCAGCTCGGTTAGAATTGGGAAGGACCTCTCCGAGCCGTTCGAAACTAAACGAGGTTTCAGGCAGGGCGACCCCCTATCGTGCGATTTCTTTAATTTAATGCTGGAGAAAATAATACTAGCTGCAGAACTTAACCGCGCTAAAAGTTGGCGAAGGCGAGTACCGAAGATGATATAATGAAGAGCTGTATGAGCTTTACGCAGACGTGGACATAGTTCAGCGAATTAAAACCCAGCGGCTCCGCTGGCTAAGACACGTGGTGCGAATGAACGAGAACGCTCCTGCCCGGAAGGTATTTTTATCGGCACCCGCCGGTGGAAGTAAAGGAAGAGGGAGACCACCACTTCGATGGCAGGACCAAGTAGAGGCAGACCTGCGAGCACGCGGTGTCTCTAATTGGCGCCAGTTGGCTCAACAAAGAACCGACTGGCGTAACATGTTGGACGGCCAAAATCGCCTAGGCGGTTAAAGGCTATTTTAAGTAAGTAAGTATTTAGTCACTAATAGAGACATTTCACGGTCTATTTCATATTTGATACAATTTGGTATTCAGTAAGCTGCCTCACATCTCTAGTCTCAATAAAGAGTCACTAATTTGTGATCTGCTTGTAGGCAGGTAACAAACAAAATAAATTTAATAATTTTTTTTTAAAAATTAAAAAAAATGTGTTTTACGAATTAAAAGTATTTATATGTGTTGGCGGCCGCCGTGGTGTAGCGGTTAAGTGTTCGGCCTTGTACACCAAGTCGTGGCGGTTCGATGCCCGGAAAAAGTAACTATTTAGTAAATTATTTAGAAAACAATTTTTCTAAACGGGGTCGCCCCTCGGCAGTAGTTTGGCCCGGAGAGTTGCCATGAGAAGCTTCTCAGCAAAAAATGCATTTGCTTTGCAAGTGCCGTTCGGAGTCGGCAAAAAACTGTAGGTCCCGCCAACTTGTAGGAAAAACTCAAAAGCAACACACCACAAGTTGGAAAGAGAAGCTCGGCTAAAAATCTCGTTAGAGGTTATGATAACCTGTTAGTATATCGCCGCCATTGGTTTTTTTTTTATATGTTTAAAAAAAGTTAATTAAATTTGAAAAAATCTAATTAAAAAAATAAAAATTTACTGTTCGCGGACCGGCACTTGAACCTGCGACCTCCCGCGTCATAATCCGGATGCTTAACGCCTGGGCTACATCGACATCTATGGGGGAGTGTGAAATGCGTTACTTAAAATGTATGCAATTTTTGTATTCATCATCATCATTTATTGGCGCTTAACCGCCTAAGCGATTTTGGCCGTTGCATATCAAAGCACGCCAGTCATTCCTTTTTAGCGATAACTGACGCCAATTGGAAACCCCAAGGGAGTTCAAGTCATCCTCCATCTGTTGTTTCCATCTCAGTCGAGGCCTCCCCCTTCCTCTGCTGCCGAATTCAAGCGACGATAGGAAAACCTTCTGTGCTGGAGCTTCTTTGTCCATTCGCATAACATGGCCCAGCCAGCGGAGTCTTTGGGCTTTAATTCGCTGGACTATGGTCAGATCTGCGTAGAGCTCGTACAGCTCATCGTTAAATTTCCTTCGATACTCGCCGTTGGCATCACGGGAAGGACCATAAATCTTCCGGAGAACTTTTCTCTCAAATACTCCAAGGGCCATCTCATCTTCTCTTGACATTGTCCATGAATCTGAGCCATACATCAGGACAGGTATGATGAGAGACTTATAGAGCGTGATCTTTGTTCTTCGAGAGAGGACTTTACTTCTCAATTGCCTACTCAGTCCTTGTTGGCAAGAGTGATTCTCCGCTGGATTTCTAGACTGATATTATTTTGGGTGTTGATACTGGTTCCCAAATAGACGAAGTCCCTCACAGTTTCAAATTTGTAACTATCAACAGTGACATGGCTGCCAAGGCGCAAGTGCGCCGATTCTTTCTTTGATGACAGCAAATACTTCGTCTTGTCCTCGTTCACGGCAAGACCCACTTTTTTCGCTTCCTTATCCAGTCCAGAGAAGGCAGCGCTTACGGCGCGGTTGTTAAGGCCAATGATATCAATATCATCGGCATACGCCAGCAATTGCACGCTCTTGTAAAAGATTGTACCAGTGCGGTTTAGCTCTGCTGCTCGAATTATCTTCTCCGGCATCAGATTGAAGAAATCGCACGAAAGGGAGTCGCCCTGTCTGAAGCCTCGTTTGGTTTCAAATGGCTCAGAGAGGTCCTTCCCGATTCTGACGGAGCTGTTGGTATTGCTCAACGTCATTTGGCAAAGCCGTATAAGCTTTGCAGGGAAGTCAAATTCAGACATGGCGGCATACAGGCAACTCCTTTTTGCGCTGTCAAAAGCGGCTTTGAAATCGACAAAGAGATGGTGTGTGTCGATTCTTTTCTCATGGGTCTTCTCCAGGATTTGGCGTATCGTGAAAACCTGGTCGATGGTAGACTTACCAGGTCTAAAGCCACACTGATAAGGTCCAATCAGTTTGTCTACGATGGGCTTCAGCCTTTCACACAACACGCTAGAAAGAACCTTATATGCGATATTAAGAAGACTAATTCCGCGGTAGTTGGTGCGGTTAGCGGGATCGCCTTTCTTGTGGATTGGGCAAAGCACACTTAAATTCCAATCCGGAGGCATGCATTCGTCTGACCATATTCTGCAGAAGAGCTGATGCATGCTTTTTACCAGCTCTTCGCCTCCGTGTTTGAACAGCTCGGCGGGTAGTCCGTCTTTTCCAGGCGCTTTGTTGTTTTTGAGCCGGGATATAGCTATCCTCACTTCATCATAGTCAGGTGGTGGGACGACTTTTCCATCGTCAGGGATTGGGGTATCGGGTTCGACGTCTCCCTCGCAATTTAGCAGTGAGGAGAAGTGCCCCCTCCATAATTTAAGTACACTTTGTACGTCGGTTACCAAGTCGCCATTATTGTCCTTACAGGAGCTTGCCCCGGTCTTAAAACCTTCCGTCATCCGCCGGATCTTTTCATAGAATTTTCGGGCATCTTTCCTGTCAGCCAGCATCTCAAGCTCCTCACACTCACGCCTTTCGGCCTCACTTTTCTTTTTTCTGAAAAGGCGTCTCTCTTCCTTCTTTGCCTCACGATATTGTTGCCATACACTGCGGGTTGCGCCCGTTCGCAACGTCTCCTTGTAGGCAGCGTCCTTTTTTTTCGAGGCAATTTTGCATTCCTCATCGTACCAGTTGTTCTTGCGGGCTCGCTGGAACCCTATAGTGGCCTCAGCGGCGGTACGCAATGAGTGAGAGATATGCTTCCATTGCTCGGTTACATCGTTAGGTCGGGGATTGCCCTCTGCTAGCAGGTGTGAGAGTCCAGTTGTGAAATTATCAGCTGTCTGTGTCATGCGCAGCTTCTCGACGTCAAACTTTCCTTCCGTTACTGTGCGCACTTTCTTCGTTGCACAGAGGCGTGTGCGTATCTTGGCTGCGACAAGATAATGGTCAGAGTCAATATTGGGACCACGCAGTGTACGCACGTCCAGAACGGTGGAGCTATGTCTGCCGTCAATCAAGACATGATCAATCTGGTTTCTAGTTCTTTGATCAGGGGACAGCCATGTGGTTTGGTGTATTCGCTTATGCTGGAACCTGGTACTACTGATGACCATATTGCGAGCAGCGGCGAAGTCAATCAACCTACAATTTTTGTATTCACCACACCTTAAAATGAGCGAGAGAGAGACTATGGTAGATTTCTTGTGACTTTCCCTTATAGAATAACGGAATCATCTCAAGTCACAAAAATTGTATCTAATGAAATATCTCAAATTTAGTGACTTGATATGAGACAGAATTACAGAATACTGGTATTAAACTCTTATTTATTACCTTCTTATCGCCCTTTTAACTAAAATCCAAAATCATAACAAAAAAACCCATTGTTTTCTGCCAATATATTTTGTGTGGTAGCCAGATTTTTCGCTGCTTCTTCTGGCAGATGTTCCTCGATTATGTAGTTAGTACTGCCAAGTAGCAACACATAATCAGTACCCCCGATAGGTGGCGCGCGAGAGAGCTTCGCATCAAGTCATCTTTGCTATACACGCTCGCGTCATCGGTCAAATGCAATAACTGCTTAAAGTAGTTTTCTATTTGATCAACTATGTTGTGTCGCGTCGTGTCGCGGGGTGCTGCTGTCGCTAGGTGTACTCTGCTTCATAAGAGCACATGCAAAGAATATTTGATCGCGTCGTGTCGCGTCGCGTCGCTAGGTTTACCCTCAGCTTTAAGCCAATGCCACGCACATCTATGCTCTGGGCTCGCAAACGGGAAACTTTGGAGGGATGCGTTCATCGCACCATGCTGTAACACGCCTCAACCTACGACGCCAGCCAACCCGGTCACACCAGGTCTACAGCTAACTAGGCTGAGACACAGCCTTGGTCTTAGCCTACCACCACCTGGGTGAACACATCTCACGCCTACAGTGAACTCGACATCGACCTCACCGGCGCACTTCCAAATCGTACAGCACAACTGTAATGAATTAACTGGAAAGATCGCGGATATAACCAATGTGATGACGCAATATGACATCAAACTTGTCGCAGTTCAAGAAACCAAGCTCAGTCCTAGGTCGGAGCTTATTACCTATGGCGGATATAGCATCCATCGGAAAGACCGTCACAGAGTAACAGGAGGTCTAGGAGGTGTTCTTGCGTTCATAACACACAACTATGTACGGTATGATCTATTTGATACCGACATCAAAGGAACGGATGATATCCTAGAAAGCCAAGGCATAACCATCCGTACAGGAGATATCGACCTGCAAATCATTAACATCTACATACCCTCTGTCTCAAGATGCCCCACCGATTATCACCCCGACATTAGCCTGCTGCTACGAGGAGATAAACGCGTGATCCTGGGCGACTTCAATACGCACCACGACATGTGGCTTTCAAACCTGCCAGCAGACAATAGAGGGCATGCACTTGCGCAGCAGATAGATGATACAGCTTTCTGTACACTGAACGGAGACACATCAACTAAGCACGGGACTACTGAACAACACAAATTGGCGACCCATACTCACGTTGGCGTCAGACCATCTCCCAATAGTCATTACCATCGAACGACCGACGAACTTTATTACACCTGAGCATGGTACATACATTAATTTTACCTAGGCGGACTGGGACAGTTTTGAGACATACACGGACGAATCCTTGGCTGCCCTACCCATTCTTACGGACGTGCGCAAAGGCGAGCGAGCATTCCGCAAAGTCATTGACTTGGCCTCTAAGCGCTTCATTCCTACGGGTCGAATATCCCAAATATGACCCAATTTCCCCGCGGAAGCAGCGGCCATGGCTAGAGAAAGAGATGAAGTGCGAAGTCTCAATCCCGCAGACCCCCGCATAAGGGATCTGAACGCGGAAATTCGTAGGTTGGTCGATAAACACAAACTGGCCAAACAACACTTAGAGCAATGTAACCTCTCCGATGGTGTTGGCGAACTATAGACTACGGTCAAAGCTCTATCCAATCCAACGAAGCATAAGGATAAAGTGGATATTACTTTCGGCGACAAGGTCAAGAAGGACCCTAGGGGATATGCGAACTCCTTCATTCGACAATTAATATTGCATTCCCCGCCCGATAGAACTAAACCTAGGACCATGCGACAGGCGCGTAAATACAAAAACCAAAACATGCCCATTGTCATCCCTGCCTCGGAGGTAAAGGAAGCCATCAGACAGGCTAGACGCTAGAGTCTATCTTGCCCAAGTATTATACTGCAAATCTGCACCTGGCAAGTCATCAACATGGCTTCCGTAAGCTACATAGCACCACCACCGCCCTCGATGCCATTATAACGCAGATAAATAGAGGCCTAAATAAACCCCAACCTCCAAATCATAGGACTGTGCTAGTGGCACTAGACTTGTTAAAAGCCTTTGATACAGTCAATCACGGCACGCTCATACAAGATCTTCTTTAGACACAACTCCCTGATGGGTTAAAGAGGTGGACCGCTAATTATCCGAACGGTCGGCAGGCGGTACATCAGAACCCAGACGTATTAGACAGGGGGTGCCACAGGGTGGTGTCCTATCCCCGACACTGTTTAACTTCTATCCATAGAAGATGCCCCCACCACCAGAGGGCGTCACCATCGTTTCATATGCCGACGACTGTATAATAAAGGTCTGTTTACATTGTTCAATTTTGGAATCAATTTTCGTCGCATTTGCCGTTGATTCCAAATGGAGTTGACTACCCGTTTACATTACTCAATTTTTTTGAAAACTATTTGACGGTTGTTTATGTCATTGAAAAAAAATTAAATGAAAATTTAAAAAATTCTATTTTTATTTATTGATTTTTTCACAACAACGGTATTATAAAACCACCCCTTTTGATTCATGGGTTCATAGACAGGTCCTCCACAGTATCCGCACAAAGACAGGGAACACCTTTGCCAGCTCCCGTCAGGCGAATGTCGTCCCGCTACAACAAGTACCACCGGTTGCTGCAGACGGACACGATCGCCCGAGACAGACAGGAGGCACTCTCGTTCAGCTCGGATCTGGGTAATGTAATATGCGAAACTTATCCAGACTGAATCCCGAAGGGCCAAAATGTTTGCGCTGTATGTCATTCTTCTCCTCTCGACACTAATGGCTGGTTTTCATTAGGTCAAAATATGACATAAAATGGTGGCATACTAATGAAAACGGGCTGGCATATGGTGTCAATTGCATTTGCAGTCAGTTTTGACGACTCATTGTCATATAAAATGAGAAGCATGTGAAAACGGTCAAATTCCAGTATGACAACGCAGTTGGCAACGATTGACACTCAAAATAGATTTGCCAACATGTTGGCAAATTGGTGTCATTCGTCGAACGAACAGCTGATATAAGCATCACAAATTAAAAGTTTTGTAAAATTTGTAAAAATGTAATTTATTAATTATTCCAATGCTTTTTAATGTTTTTTGATAATAAAAATTGAGGAACCCACACTTTTCTCCGTAGACTCGGCCTAACCCACCATTGTCTCTGCTTTCTTAGCTGGCCCCTCTTCCTCGTCCATGCCCTCAACGTTGTCACCAAGCACAACGTCGCAGAAGCTATTGCAATTTGTTTCTTTGGTAATTGTCTACTTTAGCTGTCAACTGCTAATAAAATAGTTAAATTATGGAAGGGAGCTCAAAAGACGGGGTTTGGCCTCAAGATCACGAATCCGGAAGCGATTTTTTAATTTTTTGTTTCAGTGAAAAGATATGGTCAAACGCCCGAAATTTGTCCCGGGTCCGATACCAAAATTGGGGCGGAATCCAGGGTAATTATGTGCAGAACACCTTTCTGAGTTGGCGGCCTTCGGCCGCTCTTATAAAAATGGAAATATATCTTCAGAGAAGCAAAATATTGAAAAAAAAAAACGCTTCCGGATTCGTGATCCTGGGGCCAACCCCCGTCTTTTAAGGCTCCTCGAATAATTTTAGCTAATTTATTAGCAGTTGACAGCTAAAGTAGACAATTACCCATATATTTTTGCGGATATTATTTAGCGCGTAAACCAATTATTATTTTGCGCGTTTTTAATTAATTTTTTGTTTGCCACAATGTATCAGCTGATCAGCTGTCAAGCAAATTTTTTCGCGATTGACATCAGTGATGAAAATAGGGATGCAATCGACTGACACGAAAATTTGACGACGCTCTTTGAAACGCACCGCTTTATCGACTTCATGTCAGTTT
>CAXKVI010000245.1:49782-73103 GCA_964058755.1 Campiglossa producta
ATACAGCAAAACCTGTGCATTCCGTCCCATCAAGCCAAACGTTCCGTTAGGTGCTCCGTTAGGACTCCCGGAGTAGCGTATTCGATGAGGAAGTGCCTTTTAAAAAGGTATGCGGAAAAGTTTCTTATCGGACTCCTTGAGGAAGCGTTTATGGCGTTCCAAACCATTCCCGCAGATAATGGAAAAAGTGTTTCGTTGTAGTGTGGAAGGACTCCGGGCCGTCTCCCCTTTACAATTAAATCCGAAGACGCTCCCATTATCATTCCTTCAAAAGGACTTTCGCTCCTTTTTGAAACACTTCGTATTTTGTTGGCTTGGAGTTGTAAAGCTTTGCCTAGCCAGGATGACCGATAATTTTTTATCCGCTTTACTAGTTCTCTATTTCCAATGTTCTTGTTGTAACGAAATATATCCGTGCCCAGACGTAACGCCTATTGGTCTAAATTGTCATCAAACTCTTCTAAAGTGATTGGAAGGAAACCATAAGCTTCATTATGGTTTGACCAAAGTAAGATTGGTTTTAGAAGAGTATGCTCAGAGGAGCAGGTGAATCAATGGTTAAGCGGGCTACTCACCTGCCAAGAAATGTCAAACTCCATATAAAAAAACGCTCAAGAAATGGTCAAGAAACGTTTTCACACGTCAAATTTTCTCGAGCCAATACTCAGTTCATAAGAAAAAATACAGTACTTTTCGATAGTTGGCAACGCCGGTTTACTTCAAGAAATAAATAAGCTCGTATATATTTCTTGAGATAACCGTGCAGATCCACGGCTATTTTGCACATTTTTATAAGAGTAATTTGCAAAAAAATGTAAAATTTGGTAAACGTCAAAATTTCTTGACCAGGCACAAGAAATATATGCTCGTTTTTTTCTTGAGGCATTTCTTGGCAGGTGAGTAGCCCGCTTAAAGGTCAAACTCCATATAAAAAAACGCTCAAGAAATGTCCAAGAAACGTTTTCACACGTCAAATTTTCTTGAGCCAATACTCAGTTCATAAGAAAAAATACAGCACTTTTCGATAGTTGGCAACGCCGGTTTACCTCAAGAAATAAATAAGCTCGTATATATTTCTTGAGATAAACGTGCAGATTCAAGGCAAAGGTGAGTAAATGTCTCTCTTAACCATATTTTGTACATTTTTATAAGAGTAATTTGCAAAAAAATGGAAAATTTGGTAAACGTCAAAATTTCTTGACCAGGCACAAGAAATACATATATGCTCGTTTTTTTTCTTGAGGCATTTCTTGGCAGGTGAGTAGCCCGCTTAAAACAAAATCCTGCGCTTACAAAAGGCTTTTCCAAAGGAGCAGTTCCCAATAATTTTAAGTCGCAACAGGGCGTAGAAATTTTCTATAGGGGGGGGTTTGAACCTTTGGATGCTCCGAAGGTTGTGACTTCTGACAGTTTGGTATTTGTTTACTTTAGGGGTCAACTGCTAATAAATTAGCTAAAATTATGGGAGATAGCTCAAAAGACGGGGTTTGGCCTCAGGATCACGAATCCCTCAGCGTTTTTTAATATTTTGCTTCTTTGAAGAGATATTTGCAATCAAAGTTGCAAGTTTTCATGTGGTTGTAATTTTATTAGGCTGTACCTGTAGCTATCTCCCATAGGTAGGTAGGTGGAATGGCTGCGACAAAGTCGCCCAAGTAGCTTTAAAAGCCGTTTTGATGCCATAAAACTCGTAGAAACCTACTGCCGTGAGTATATGCTACAACCACCCAGAGCTGTTTATAAACTCCAGGATGCTTGGGATCCCTAATTCGGATACTCTCCCTAGATTTTCCAAAAAAGGGGTCCCAAACACTTTCAGTCGCATTCTGGCTAGACCGGGGCACTTACACAGGAAGTGCTCAACGGTCTCTTTTGCATTAATGTCTTTACAGCTTCTGCAGTGGTCATTATGCGGAATACCCAGTTTTTCCGCATGCGTACCTATCGTCCAGTGGCCCGTGCAGACTGCTACAAGCTTGTAGGTATCTACTCTGGACCTGCTTAGAAGTCCCCTTCTCCTCTTCTCGCTGTAGTTCGGCCAAGTGGCTCTCGATATTGCACATGTAGTAGTAGCTTTCCACTTCCGCTGTGCTTCATTGAGAAAATATTTTTGGAGATTCCCCTTGGCTACTGCCAGGGGTACCCCAATTTCGAGTCTAGATATCTCTTCGTTCTCTGCTGATGAGCCTGCCCGTGCTAGCTCATCAGCCCTCTCATTACCCTCGATCCCTTTATGACCCGGGACCCAGATAATGGATATTTCTAAAACCTCAGCTAACGTAGCCAAAATTTGTTTACATGCATGCACTGCATTAGAGCTTGTGTATGGCGATGCGATTGCCTTTATCGCCGCCTGGCTGTCGGTGAAGATAGCCACTTTCCCAGTAGTGTTCCTTTGCTCAAGCAATTTGCACGCCTGAACAATCGCAAGAACCTCTGCTTGAAACACACTGCTATACGACGAGAGTCTGAATGCTTCTGAAATATCCAGACCTGCCGAGAATACGCCGGCTCCCACCCCCGAATCCATCTTGGATCCGTCTGTATACACTTCAATGTTGCTATTTGTTGTGACCCTGCCCTTTTTCCACTCATTCCTACTTGGAAGGACCGTGGTGGCATTCCTCTCAAACTTCAGCTCATTGTATACCTTATATAGTAGCGCAACTCGCAAAAAACACACTAATACACACACACAGCATATTCCCCATATGCACAGAAAAATATTTTCTCAAACGTTTGGTAAATAATGAGGGTCAATAATGTACCACGATTTGGACAAAATTTATTTTAGAGAATAGCATAGGGGGTCGTATGTATAAAAACTGTGAAGGCAGAAACTGCCGGACATTTATAGTATAATTTTTATATTTAATTATACCTCAAGTTAATACCCATTTAGCAAAAAAGTTTACCTGCTACTGGTAATTTATCACTAAATCGAAAATTAATTGATTGATTAATTGATATTAAGTTTTCAAAAAGTGAGAATTGACGTTAAAGGTTTCATCTCAAATACGTCTCAAATTGATATCAAACAAAATGGCTTGTTGGGCTTCATACTATTCCTTCATTCCATTTCATTTGGAGTCACTCAGCCAGTGCCTTCCACTCAATTTCGTAAGAAGAAGAAAATAAGTTGCCAAACTATAGAGGGATAAACAATGCTTCAGCTATCTCCCATAATTTTAGCTAATTTATTAGCAGTTGACCCCTAAAGGAAACAAATACCGACAGTTTTTATGAAAAAATTCAGCTGTTGAGAGCCAATAAACAATTGTCAAAATAAATGATCGTAGTTTTGCTATAAAATTATCGATAACACGTCAACGTCAACACATTGATGAAGTAAATACCAGAACTGCATTCATGCGACGTTGATATTGATACGACTTGATGTTGATATTGATACGACTTGATGTTGATATTGATACGAAGTGGCAATTGATATTGACAACCATAATAGGGGTAACTATTTTAAAACAAAATCCTGCGCTTACAAAAGGCTTTTCCAAAGGAGCAGTTCCCAATAATTTTAAGTCGCAACCGGGTGTAGGAATTTTCTATAGGGGGGGTTTGAACCTTTGGATGCTCCGACAGTTTGGTATTTGTTTACTTCAGGGGTCAACTGCTAATAAATTAGCTAAAATTATGGGAGATAGCTCAAAAGACGGGGTTTGGCCTCACCCAGCAAACCAGCTTCGGAGCGCTCTTAAATCTGAGCTCTAATATGAGCCTTTTTATGAGTTTTTTCAGAACATGCCCATAATTATGATCGTTATGTGAGCTTTTATGAGCGTGTACATAAATATGATTGTTTTATGAGTTTTTCTGAGTGTGCCCCTATAAACCCAGCAAACCAGCTTCGGAGCGCTCTTAAATCTGAGCTCTAATATGAGCCTTTTTATGAGTTTTTTCAGAACATGCCCATAATTATGATCGTTATGTGAGCTTTTATGAGCGTGTACATAAATGAAGACATGCATGGATGAAGGGGGTATGTCGCATTCTCACTCAATTTCTGTTTTTGGCATTGGTGAATAGTGTTTATGCAGATCTATATTTCTGTCTTATCAGAATCTGCCTATCGTGAAAATTGTAGAAGATATGAATTGTGGAAGAAGGGGGTATGTTCCGATTTTTTCATATAAAACACTAAATATAAACTTATGCTTTTTATTGCACGTCTTTTATGGCTTTGCATAATTTTTTTGTCAGTTTTCCATAAAGATTCGAAAAAACCTCAAATGTTTAAGCAAATCTTTAAAGCCGATTTTCTCGTTTCACTCAAAATGCATGTCTTCAAATATGATTGTTTTATGAGTTTTTCTGAGTGTGCCCCTATAAATACCTCCCAGCAAACCAGCTTCGGAGCGCTCTTAAATCTGAGCTCTAATATGAGCCTTTTTATGAGTTTTTTCAGGACATGCCCATAATTATGATCGTTATGTGAGCTTTTATGAGCGTGTACATAAATGAAGACATGCATGGATGAAGGGGGTATGCAATAAAAAGCATAAATTTATATTTAGTGTTTTATATGAAAAAAACGGAACATACCCCCTTCTTCCACAATTAATATTGAAAAGTTGTGGACATACCCCCTTCATCCATGAATTATCTTCTACAATTTTCACGATAGGCAGATTCTGATAAGACAGAAATATAGATCTGCATAAACACTATTCACCAATGCCAAAAACAGAAATTGAGTGAGAATGCGACATACCCCCTTCATCCATGCATGTCTTCAATTATGATCGTTATGTGAGCTTTTATGAGCGTGTACATAAATATGATTGTTTTATGAGTTTTTCTGAGTGTGCCCCTATAAATACCTTTTACTTTCATTATTTGGATTCAAGTACGTTATGATTTTTCTTTTTGAAATAAGTTTTTGTAAGAAAATAAATAATGAACAATATTTGAATGTTAGATATGCAATGAATGTTTACCTATTTGTTTCTACATATTTAAAAGGAAAATTTAAAGTGCAAGGGATAGGAAAAGGGAATGGGAGCTGGCAACCCTGGCCCGTGGAAGTGAAGTAATTTTGTGATCAAGATATTTTATTCAAGTTTATTAGTTTCTTGTGTATTTATATTCATATAAACGAACCAAATCGCCAATAAAACGTTTTTATCCTTGTGCGACAAAAGATTGTTCAGGTGATATTGTTTTTACTTACTTTTGACTTATAAAAGAAAATTTGTTAATTGGCGCTCCTTTTGTTTTGTTTTTGTTGCCGGCAATTACCTCCAAGCAAAACCTACCAACAACAACTGTGGTGTGAGTCTGTACTAAACATCGCAAATTTGCTCCGTGCTGCCACCCCGTTTGAAATAATAACCTTTTTGGATCATTTCTTTTACGAACTTCTGGTCTACAAATAAACAATGGAATCGGCTCATGAATCTGCAAAGCGTCGTGCTAAGGAGGCTATTATAAACGAGATGGAGACTGTCAAAGCACCCGCCTCAGTGACTTTTCTCCTGGCATCCTACGTAGTATGGATCAGCGCTTTACTAAATTTACGGACTTGCTGTCGAAACAGATCCTAGATTCCGAAAAGAGACTGGTTGATTTTGTCTTCAGGAAAATAGATGACAAATTAGAGAGCCTTAAGACGGATGTTAATGGTCTGAAAAAAAGGGTCACACGCCTGGAGAGTGCATTCGATCGCATCGGGCATCTAGAAGAGGAGTTAGCTGATCTTAAGCGCAACTTATCTAGGCATGAGAGCCAGGTAGCTGCTTGTGATGTCCGAGTCCATGGAATCCCCTCCGAGGAAGAAGAGAACCTGCAAAGTCTCTTCCACCAATTGTTCCTTACGCTAAACTTACAGCCACCTCCCATAAGAAGCATCTTTCGTCCACGTAAACATGACGATAACACCTCAGATCCTGCCATTATTATACGGTTTCAGTCGCCTACTGATAGAAACACGTTGTTCAAATCGATCGCGAGTTTCAGGCGTCTAAATAATGAAAATAAAAGGGGTCTGCGTCTAGTTCACGTTGGTATCAACTCTGATGCACCAATTTATGTAAATGCATCTCTGACAAAACCTAATTATGAAATTTTCAAGGCGGCTCTCCGCCTCAAGAAGCGAAAAAAGGTATTTGCGGTTTTTACAATTAGGGGTGAAGTTCACGTTAAACGTAGAGCCAATGACAATCCAGTAAAAATCTTTAGCTTAGACAGTCTTAGGCAAATTGAGGATACGGGACCTAGCGGTGGCACTTCCTTTCGTGGTACTTCCTTTCGCGATGGTAGCGCGACACTTGCTTATTCTGTCCCGGGTGGAGGCCAAGATGGCCAGTGATAATGATAGTGATAATGTTAGTGTTTATGTCCATCTTCCAAGTTTACTGCACTTCTTGCTCCTTTCTTTTTCTATTCGCTTCACTCCTGTATCTTACTTCATACTCAATAGTAGTAATTTGAACAAATCATTCCCATCAGTTACACGCAGTGCAAAGCTCGCCCCCATATCTTTTTATGTTGTCGTCCTCAGAGTATAGCCCATCGAGTTAAAGACTGCTTACGTACGTTGCTGCGCATACTTAGTGGACGCGTCAAAGGACTGAAGGTTATACATCTCAACGCCCAAAGTCTCTACAAAAAGCTCGACGAATTAAGATATATTTCTGAAGGCTCCGATATCGATATTATATGCATTTCCGAGACCTGGTTCTCCTCTTGCCATAGTGATGATTTGGTAAAATTAGATGGTTACTAACTTTTTAGAGCTGATAGGGATGGTCATGGTGGTGGTGTTGCTTTGTACGTAAAAAATAGTCTATCCTGTAAAATGTGTTGTAGGTCGGGTCCCAGTGACTCTGTCGAATACGTGTTCGTTGATGTTTTCTCGGAAAATAATCACAAGCTTCTGGTTGGATGTGTATATAGACCTAATCGCCAAGTAAACTTCGCTGGGTTTACTGATTTTCTTCAACCATTACTCCTAAACTACGAGAACATTATTATCGCTGGTGATTTCAACAGTAATCTATTAGTGGAGTCTACCTTAAAACTAAGTATGGCATCTCTAGGACTCTTACCCGTGAACTCTTCTTCCCCAACAAGACTTTACAAATTCAAATTCTACACTGCTAGACTTATTCTTTCTAAGCGACCCTTATAAATTGCTTCACTACGACCAGCTGTCTGCTTCCAGCTTTTCTAAACATGACCTCATATTCCTTACCTATAATTTCCATACGTCATGCAGACCACGCTCGTTTACGTATCGGGACTTTAGAAACATAAATTATGGTTCTCTTGCTGAAGCAGTAGAATCGGTCGACTGGAATTTTATACGTTCGCTCGCATCGGTCGATGAGAAGACCAAGTTCCTTCAGGACAATTTGAGTGTTTTATTTGAGGATCACGTGCCAGTAAAACGCAAAGTAGCTAGACCTAATAGCAATCCATGGTTTAATGGCAGAATAAATCATTTAATTAACCTACGTAACATTGCTTACTCTCGGTGGAAAAGGTTTAGAACTATAGAATCGCATGTGCGCTTTAAAGAGGCTCGGCTAACCGCCAACAAAGCCATAAGGTCGGCTAAGGCCAATTACTACAAAAATAAGTTCAGTTCAGCTTTAGACTCGAGGGTAACATGGAAAACTATTAAGGAAATTGCGATTGGCAAATCGAAATCTGATCTATCTATCCTCCCTGATGTCGACGTTAATGATATAAATTACAACTTCGTAACTCTGCCGAATTCAGTAGACAGCACGTGTGCTGAAAATTACTGTGTTCGTGATAACGTTCATGCCAGTCCTTTTCAGTTTGTCTGTGTCGATGATTGTGATGTTGTGCAAGCCGTACTTTCTGTGAAGTCTGATGCTATGGGGTTTGACGGTATATGCGCTAAATTTCTAAAAATCGTACTTCCCAAAATCCTTCCCTACATAACATATCTGGTCAACTCAATATTGACTACCTGTGTCTTTCCTAAATGCTGGAAAGCCGCTAAAGTTATCCCTATTCGCAAGCAAAACAACGAGTATAGGCCAATAGCTATTTTACCTTTTCTATCGAAGGTCGTTGAGCGAATTCTACATGGACAGATGGCTTCATACATCCAGGAAAATAAACTCTTGACGGACTGCCAGTCCGGCTTCAGATCAAAAAGAGGTTGCACTACTGCACTCATTGATGTGATTGAAGATATTCGAGAGCGTATTGATGATAACTTTACGGCTTTCCTAACCCTCATCGACCACTCAAAAGCCTTTGATACTGTTGACCATACCTTGCTGTGCAAAAAGTTCGACAATCTTTTTAACTTCTCAAGTCATGCAACCGCGCTCATCAGATCTTACCTTAGCGACAGAACTCAGGCAGTATGTATTAATAACAAAATATCTGACTTCTTAGACGTTTCGAGAGGTGTGCCACAAGGCTCCATACTGGGTCCTCTACTATTTGTGCTCTATATTAATGACTTGCCAAAAGTCCTTAAGTACTGTAATGTCCATATATATGCTGATGATGTTCAATTATATTCTTCTTGCCCTGTTGATTGTACTAGCTCGTGTATAAGTAATTTAAATTATGATTTGGATCAAATAGGCATATGAGCTTCCAAGAACGGCTTATGTTTAAACCCCAAAAAGTCGAAATGTCTAGTCATCAATAGGAAGCTGATTTCCTCACGCGGTTTTGACGATATCATTGTTGACAACTCAGCTATTGAATACGTTGAAACGGCGAAAAACCTTGGCATAGTTTTAATAAAACATTATCATTTTCAGAACGGTGGGGAAGGTGTATGGAATGCTTCGATCACTCTGGTTAACACAGTATTTTACGCCACTACATATAAGATTACTCATAGCCAAAGCGTACTTAATACCCAAACTCCTCTGTGGTTGTGAGGTCTACTCAAACTGTGACTACGTCAGCAAAAAGAAGCTAAATGTCGCTTATAACGACATTGCAAGATATGTTTATGGGTTGAAACGTTCTGACCACATCTCTCATCATGCAAAAAGGCTGCTTGGTATTTCATTAGATAATATCCTGAAATTAAGAACACTGACAACTTTACATAAAATAATATACACGAAGGAACCCATCTATCTATTCCGGAGACTACAATTTCTTCAATCCTCGAGATCTGTGCTCATTACGCATGTTAAATATCGTATGTCAATTTCAGAGCGACAATTCTTCGTTACCTCGATTCGTCTTTGGAACTCCCTACCCGCTAGACTGAGGCTGATATGCAATGCACTGCACTTCAAAAAAGAGCTAATGAGTTTTTTTTACTGACTAATTATCTTTCTCACGACTGATGTAGCCGCCTTGCCTTTACATATATATAACTTTATAAATGTCCAACGGCGATAAATAAGACGAATCTGCAAGGAGTGGAACTATTTCATACAATGGGCATCCTTCTGCCCAATTCGCGACGGGGTCCCTTCTGGCCCATGTGTCCTTTCAGGCACATCGACCCCTTACTGGGTACCGGTTTTCATACTTCAAATGTTTACCTCCTTACTGAGGATTGGACTTAATCCAACGTATTTTCGCAATCCTTTTTTGCAAGGCTGGCGGAATTTAATTTAATTTAATTTAATTTAATATAATTTTTTTTAATTCTATCTTTAATTTACACCTGTACTTTTCTTTTCATCTATTACTATCTTTCTGTACATTTATTATATATGTAACCCTAACTTCATCCAATTGTTAATATTTAGTTACCATTATTATTATTCTTATTCAAGTTTCTAATGTTTGTATCTTGTAAACTTACGCTGTACTGACTGGCACTGTAAAATAATTTTGTTAAATTGTTGTGCTAGGAAAATTCAATAAATTCATTCATATGTATATATAAGTCATGAGAAAGGAAAGGAAAAATTAAAATTATTAATAATTAAGAAGAAAAGGAAGCTCTTAATTCGTACAAAAAATCATTCGAAAAAGACTCTTTCATGCGCTCTTTTCAGAGCTCATAAAAACATTCGAAAAAGAATCTTTTATGCATAAGACTGAGAGCTCATTTATGAATGACCAGTTTCATAGGAAAAGCCACTCAAATATGAGCATTTTATGACTGTTTATGATTGTTTTATGAACTCATTATGAATGTGAGCGCTCAGATGAAAGAGTCCCATATGCGCTCATTTAGAGCTCTTATGGTTTGCTGGGCAGGATCACGAATCCCCAAGCGTTTTTTTAATATTTTGCTTCTTTGAAGAGATATTTGCAATCAAAGTTGCAAGTTTTCATGTGGTTGTTGTAATTTTATTAGGCTGTACATGTAGCTATCTCCCATAATTTTAGCTAATTTATTAGCAGTTGACCCCTAAAGGAAACAAATACCGACAGTTTTTATGAAAAAATTGAGCTGTTGAGAGCCAATAAACAATTGTCAAAATAAATAATAAATGATCGTAGTTTTGCTATAAAATTATCGATAACACGTCAACGTCAACACATTGATGAAGTAAATACCAGAACTGCATTCATGCGACGTTGATATTGATACGACTTGATGTTGATATTGATACGAAGTGGCAATTGATATTGACAACCATAATATGGGTGAGTATTTCATTGTGTAGCTGCCAGTTAGTGTTACGTGGGTTGCGTTTCATAACCGGCAGCTCAACAGAAAAGTCTAGAACTAATTCTACGTACCGGTAGTCGGAGAATGAATGTTCATCGAGAACACGCCATTCTCTGACCCACTCATAAGCGCTTTCGTTGCAAATAGTGAGATCTATGACCTCCCTACGGGTTTTAGTAATAAACGTAGGTTCGTTACCCACGTTGCAAACTACCAGGTTACTTGTTAACAAATAGTCAAACAACGACTCTCTAGCATTGATATCGGAGCTTCCCCACTGGACGTGATGAGCATTAGCGTCAGTTCCGATAATAAGATGACCCATGGAAAAATTTGCCACCAGGTCTTTTACCTCCCTCTGTGGAGGAGGTTCTTCGGCGTCGTAGGGCATATAGACCGACGCCATCGTCAGGCTGGTACTGCCGACTGTTAAAGTGGCAGCTGTAACGTCACCATTGGTATAGTTGGGCAAGATAAAGGCGTTCAGCTCAGACTTAACCAAAATACAGGATCTAACCCTGCCCCCCTCGTTAGCTCGGATAAGCTTAAAACCCTTAGTCCCCAAACCGCAAATCCTTGAGCTGTTGACCCACGGCTCTTGGATGACGACCACATCGACGTCGATTGATTAAAGCAGCCGATGCTGCTTTAGATTTGTGCAGGTTTATCTGAAGCACCAACATGAGAGCGCTCAGACTTCCCTGCCACCACTGTATCGGCGAGTTAAATCTCGTCTGGAGGCTTATCTTTCAACGACGATTTGTTCAGACCACGATTTGGCGTGGCGAAAGCCCTACTAACTGTGGCAGTATCAACATTGGTGCGCTCAGGACTAGCTGCTATCACTGTGACGTTGAGATCCTCCCCGTCCAGCAGGCTGTCTCCCATCTCCGAGCTGTTCGCTGCTCCTTCGCCATCGCCGCGGTATACGTGGATCACGATATGACCCATGCCGTAGTGCACTCGTCCATTGCACCGTTTAAGGGGCTCGAGTGCCTCCTTATTCAGGGTGAAGACCACTTGCCTATCAGGCCCTACCGCATCCTCAACCAGATTGACACTCCAGTCCTGCGTCGGGAGAGACGGGTTCATGATAGTATGTAGTTGCCATCGCGGTCGTTCCCTTATTTGGATCTCTGGGGCCAGATCGTGAGACCACTGCCACTGACGTTAAAGACTTGGTTTCGGTACCGGCACATACTGGAGGTTTAGCATCAGCCGTTGTTGGCTTCACTGTGTTTGTACCGGTACTTGCTTTGGGGATTTACCCCTTATTATCCAGAGCTAATCGACCCGTAGTTGCCATCGCTGTCGATCTCTCGGCTGATAAAGAAGTGGAGTTTGTCCTTCGACGTTGCGTTCTCGCTTGCTCCAGCATTTTCCTCTGCTGTGCAGTATACATTGTTGTATCTTTAGTTTTAAGGTTTGTATTAATATTTTTCATCTTGTTCGTACGACCCCTCGCCGGGCAAGGCCAGTTTAGGGTCAAAGGAAGAGTAAGGGAAATGTATCGTCCGCCGCGGCAGAGCCCCATACCGCGGTAAGGCCACAGTTACTCTCCGAGGCGGCCCGGTATCAGAGAGGCTCCGTTCGATTACAGCCACTATTTGCCTCCCGGCTGCAAACGTCCAATGGGCACGTGGTCGCATAACACCCTGGATTGGGATGGGGAAGATCTTAGTCGTCGCGCCAGAGAGGCTTGGCTTCTCTCGTGATGTAGTACCGGGCGGCGCTATCATCACAAGGGCAGCGTAGCCCTGTGGCTATCGACTTAAGCTCTCGTACCGCGGCAAAGTGTCCACCCTTCACGAGGTGTCCGCCCTCCCCGTCGGATACGCTACGCCGAGAGTCCTAACGGAGCACCTTACGGACGTTTGGTTAGATGGATTCCGTCCCACAGGTTTGCTTTAGGTTTTGGTGTTGAAAACGAAAAAGAAACGTCAATTAAAAGAGAAACAATTTATTTTTAATTTTTTTATTTACAAATTTTTTTATAAAAATCTGACAAATATTTACATCCCTCAATTCGTAAACAAACCCAGGGTTGTACAGAAGTTGAATGATAAGTTGAACAAAAGTCCGCTGGCTACCAACTTTGTTGCATGCAATTTTGCAAGACCCGTTGACACGAGTCAATTTTCAGAATCAACATGAAATTGAACGAAAAATCGAGCAATGTAAACGGGACTTTAAACGAAAGTGTGTCTGGACACTCTCGGGAGATGGTGTTCCTACGCAGCAACCGTGGCAGTTCTGGGTGCGATGTCCAGAAAGACGTGCATTGAAAAAAAAAATTGTTTTTTTTTTCTATTTTTATTTAATTTTTTTCAATGACAAACAATCGTCAAATAGTTTTCACAAAAATTGATTAATGTAAACGGGTAGTCAACTCAATTTGGAATCAACGGCACATGCGACGAAAATTTATTCCAAAATTGAACTATGTAAACAGGCCTTTACCCAAATTAGAGTTAAACGAGAGTGTGTCTGCACACTCTCGGGAGATGGTGTTCCTACGCAGCACCCGGTGGGCTTGCTCTTGCAGGACGTCATTCGTCGGACGGGAGCTAATAAAGGTGATCACTATCACTATGTGGACGTTGTTGAGTGTCTGCATGTAAACCCGTGGCAGTTCTGGGTGCCGTGTTCAGAAAGACGTGAATTGAAAAAAAAAATTAAAATAGTTTTTTCTATTTTTATTTATTATTATTTTTTTTTTCAATGACATAAACAATCGTCAAATAGTTTTCAAAAAAATGTATTAATGTAAACGGGTAGTCAGTTTAATTTGCAATCAACTATTAGTACATTTATACTGCACCAAATTTGGCGAATTTGAATGTGTCATTTCGAACCTGTTTACACTGGCAAATTTGCATTTGGAATCACCTTCCCTGCAAGAATCTTCTACCAGAATACAAAGCCACCGAAAGAAAATGCACCACCTTGATGTTTTAAACACATTTAGAGTAATAATAAATGAAGAATCAAGAAGGCTTCTCTCTTTTCTTAGTGGAACTGGTCCAATATCATAAAAAAAGTAGTTGAAACTGTTATTTAGAACTGTGCATAATGCAAAAGTTTTCACACGTTAATTACCCATTAAGGTTCTTGCTGGGCAATTCTAAATGTGGAACACAGGCAGGGTTCCTATTTTGAGGAATTGTGGATTGTATTGTTCAGCGAATGAGGCCAAATGCGATGGAATTCCAAATTTGGAAAATGAAATTTGTATGGAAAAAAGCGCCAAATTAGCAATTTTTCGCCAAATTTACCAAATTTGGTGCTGTGTAAATGTACTTTAAGAGAGCACGCGGAAATGCTAAAAGTACACTTATAGTACATTTACACAGCACCAAATTTGGTAAATTTGGCGAAAAATTGCAAATTTGGCGCTTTTTTTCCATACAAATTTCATTTTCCAAATTTGGAATTACATCAGACTTGGCCTCATTCGCCGAACAATACAATCCACAGTTCATCGAAATAGCAACCCTGCGGGTGTTCAACATTTAGAATTGCCCAGCAAGAACCTTAATAGGTAATTAACGTGTGAAAACTTTTGCATTATACACAGTTCTAAATAACAATTTCAACTATTTCTTTATGATATTGGACCAGTTCCACTGAGAAAAGAGAGAAGCCTTCTTGATTCTTCATTTATTATTACTCTACATGTGTTTAAACCATCACGGTGGTGCATTTTCTTTCGGTGGCTTTGTGTTCTGGTAGAAGATTCTTGCAGGGAAGGTGAAGCCAAATGCAAATTTGCCAGTGTAAACAGGTTCGAAATGACACATTCAAATTCGCCAATTTTGGTGCAGTATAAATGTACTATTACACCGCACCAAAATTTGGTAAATTTGGCGAAAAATTGCAAATTTGGCGCTTTTTTCTATACAAAACTCATTTTCCAAATTTGGAATTATATCAGACTTGGCCTCATTCGCCGAACAATACAATCTACAGTTCATCCAAATAGCAACCCTGCGGGTGTTCAACATTTAGAATTGCCCAGCAAGAACCTCAATGGGTAATTAACGTGTGATAACTTTTGCATTATGCACAGTTCTAAATAGCAATTTCAACTGGTTTTTTTTTTTAATAAATTGGACCAATTCTACCAAGAAAAGACAGAAGCCTTCTTGACTCTTCATTTATTATTACTCTACAGGTGTTTAAACCATCACGGTGGTGCATTTTCTTTCGGTGGCTTTGTGTTCTGGTAGAAGATTCTTGCAGGGAAGGTGAAGCCAAATGCAAATTTGCCAGTGTAAACAGGTTCGAAATGACACATTCAAATTTACATTTTGCTTCATCTTCCCTGCAAGAATCTTCTACCAGAACACAAAGCCACCGAAAGAAAATGCACCACCGTGATGTTTTAAACACCTGTATACTAATAATAAATGAAGAGTCAAGAAGGCTCTGTCTTTTCTTGGAAGAATTGGTCCATTTTCTTAAAAAAAAAACTAGTTGAAATTGTTATTTACAGCTGTTCATAATGCAAAAGTTATCACACGTTAATTACCCATAAAGATTCTTGCTGGGCAATTCTAAATGTGGAACAGCCACAGGGTTGCTATTTGGATGAACTGTGGATTGTATTGTTCGGCGAATGAGGCCAAATGTGATGGAATTCCAAATTTGGAAAATGAGTTTTGTATGGAAAAAAGCGCCAAATTTGCAATTTTTCGCCAAATTTGGTGCGGTGTAATGGTACATTTACTCAGCACCAAATTTGGCGCTTTTTTCCATACAAATTTCATTTTCCAAATTTGTAATTCCATCGCATTTGGCCTCATTCGCTGAACAATACAATCCACAATTCCTCAAAATAGCAACCCTGCCTGTGTTCCACATTTAGAATTGCCCAGCAAGAACCTTAATGGGTAATTAACGTGTGAAAACTTTTGCATTATGCACAGTTCTAAATAACAATTTCAACTATTTTTTTTATGATATTGGACCAGTTCCACTAAGAAAAGAGAGAAGCCTTCTTGATTCTTCATTTAATATTACTCTACATTTGTTTAAAACATCAAGGTGGTGCATTTTCTTTCGGTGGCTTTGTATTCTGGTAGAAGATTCTTGCAGGGAAGGTGAAGCCAAATGCAAATTTGCCAGTGTAAACAGGTTCGAAATGACACATTCGAATGTAAATGTACTATAAATGTACTTTAAGGCTACGCTCACATTGCAACCGACTTTTGCCGTCCGACAGGAAATACACATCCGCACGCATGTGTTTCAAATGAGCTTCCCGATTTTGGTACCATTTTAGAAGACGGTTCAATGGTTAAAGGTGGTCCAAAAATATCGATGTTGGTATTAAAAGACGCGTCTTGACTCCAGGATCAATAATCCGAAAGCGGAAATTAAAAATATTATCTGTGAAAAGTTATTGGCAAAAAACCAAAAGATTACCAAAAATCGGTTCAAAAACGGGGGTGTAATCCATTCTTTTTATGTGCAGAACACCTTTCCGAGTTGGCGGCCTTCGGCCGCGCTTATAAAAAATAACCCTGGGCTACGCCATCCCATGTCCGGGTGGTTTCCTGAACCGTGGCAACGTGTCACGGTACGCATTCTATGGCATAATTTTAGGGGCATTACAACAACCACATGAAAACTTGCAACTTTGAATGCAAATATCTCTTCACAGAAATAAATTATTTATTTTCCGCTTTCGGATTATTGATCCTGGAGTCAAGACGCGTCTTTTGATACCAACATCGATAATTTTGGACCACCCTTAACCATTGAACCGTCTTCTAAAATGGTACCCCGATTTTATGCGATTTCACCCGAATGTAAACATACTTTGGCCGCTCGATAAAATAGATCGCGTTCGAATTTCTCTGATGATAGCCGCATTCTTCTGGTAGTTATCGCTCCGGCTCACGCTCGATTCTCACGGGAACAGTCCGGTTCATGGTAATGTGAGTTGGCAGCACTGACAGAAAACGTCACATTTCACAGCAAGAAGAAGAGAAACAAACAAACAGAGCGTGAAAATAACTGAAAATAATTTAAAGTTAAATAAAACCATATAAGAACAATTATTTATTATTGCTTAATTGAGAAAATCACTTTGAAATATGGCTGCCAAATTTTGTATGTATACTGTGAACTGTCAATTCTGACACTTCATGTGCAAGTGCTGCCAAGTTGACACCAAAAAACCAATTAAACACAACGTGAACCAGAGTTCTATGTGGATTTAACTGGCTTTCGTCGTTGTTGTTGCATTTACATGTAAAATTTTTTATCTATCTCTGGTTCATTACCAGAAGAATGCGCCTGATGTCCGATGAAAGAGTTGGCTGTAGTGTGAACGTGTATTGTCATCTGGCAGCGCTTTAGTTGTCAGGTTCCTTATAAGGTTATGGCAGCACCTTTTCACAAAAACTGAAAATCACGGAGCTATGATCACAAGCATTGTTTATACCTACTATAGTTTGGCAACTTATTTTCTTCTTCTTACGAATTTGAGTGGAAGGCACTGGCTGAGTGACTCCAAATGAAATGGAACGAAAGAATAGTATGAAGCCCAATAAGCCATTTTGTTTGATATCAACCTGAGACGCATTTGAGATGAAACCTTCAACGTCAATTCTCACTTTTTGAAAACTTAATATCAATTAATCAATCAATTAATTTTCGATTTAATGATAAACTACCAGTAGCACATCAACTTTTTGGCTAAATGTGTATTAACTTGAGGTATAATTAAATATAAAAATTATACTATAAATGTGCGGCAGTTTCTACCTTCACAGTTTTTATACATACGACCCCCTCTACCATTCCCTAAAATAAATTTTGTCCAAATGGTGGTACATTATTGACCCTCATTATTTACCAAACGTTTGAGAAAATATTTTTCTGTGCTTATGGGGAATATGCTGTGCGTGTGTATTGGTGTGTTTTTTGCGAGTTGCGCTACTATATAAGGTATACAATGATCACAAGGGCAGCGTAGCCCTGTGGCTATCGACTTAAGCTCTCGTACCGCGGCAAGGTATCCACCCTTCACGAGGGAATATTACACTTGAAGTGTTTGCAATTATACACACTAATTTTCGAATAAATAAACAGTTCTGATTTTCACAACTTCGCATGAAAAAAAAACATTTTTAACATCAATTTTTTTTTTTAAATCGTAAAAATTCGACAAAATTTCGACTTTGGCCATTTATTGCTCAGCGATGGTTTGACCCACCCTTACATTTTATACGTCGTTAGAAGCGTATCCTAATTTCCTTTCGAACGAGTTATCGCTTAGCGCCATCGCTTTTGCAACATTGGCAAAAAGAATTTTTGAATAAAGTGATACCTGAAAACACACAAAATTACCGATATCTGGAAAACCTACCCATACAAAAAATTTAAAAAATATGTTTTGTGCTTGACATATCAGTGCCAATTCACCCATATACATGAATACCTTGGTATTTTTTCAAATTAGTTATTTGTAAACTAGTGTTATCATCACTCCAATCAATATAACCATTAAACCTGGCATTTTTTCTCATATGTACATATACGATCAAGGTTCATTCTAGAAATCCATGAGCCCCAAAGTGTAAGTAGGTGTATATATTTGCATACAAAGATACACAGATGTTTATACTTTTAACAACAAAACTTTAAAATAATCAAAAAAAAAAATCAAAAAAAATATAAAAAAAAATAAAAAAAAATTAAAAAATGTTCTAATCGTAATCAATTAGTAATTGCCTTTTCTGGAAACCAATTAAAATAATCCTTACTAATTAAAAAAAACCTTCTAATCAATCATTTACTAATTACTAATCAAAATTAACAGCTCTGGTTTTAGGTTAGATCATTTATGTTTTTCTGGAAAAGCTCAAAATGTCCTTTTAGAGGAAATAGCTTAGTACCTGAAAAAGATGTGTGGCATAAAAGGCATTGGAGTTGTCGAAAGCATTGGACATCGTACTCGTAAAGTATTTATAGTATGGCGTTGTGCGACGCACGCATACGTTCGTGTCTTTTATCTTCATAGTACAGGTCTACAAGTAAGTTATCCTTATTTCTCTCTCTTTCTAATACACCCAATTTTGACACTGTAGACAGTGTCAAACTAGCTTAACTAACACAGCAACCCGAGGCCCAGGGTTGAAATTTCCAAGAAGAAATGGAGTGAAATCTCCATACAGGGTTGCTGTGTAGGTATATTTTTAAAGCAATTTAGTATGGAAATGTAGAACAAAATGTATGCCTATGAACTAAACAAATTTTGTGATTTGGATAAAATTTATTGTTTTTTATGAAAAATAATGTCATTTCAATTATATGAACTATAACTATTTGAATATCAATATATTTTGCATTTTTATACATTTCAATATTTATTTTGATGATAAATGAAATGATTTATATATATTTACATATTTTATGAATAAGAATATTTTGAAATACATTGCAGACGTGAAATGCAACCCTGCGCGTAAATATGTACGTACATAAGTGTGTGTATACACAACTGTTAGTTCAAACGAAACAGTTGATAAAGTGAGTCGTTTCAAAAAAAGTTTATTTAAATATTTAATTTTATAATACAATTTCGGCTAATAATTTAATTTATTTACAAAGAACAACATTTTTCCGTCTTTCAGATATTTTTGCCGAGTTAAAGTGGAAAAAAATAGTGTGTGGTAATAAGAATTTAGCAAATAAGACATGCATACATGTATCTAATAAAGTTGTTCGTTTCCAGAAATGCCCGACCATTGCTGTATTTTAGGATGCGGATTAGGAGTCCCGCGATACCCTTTTCCTGCAGAAACAGAAATGCCAAGGTGAGTGTATAAAGTGACTAAGTTTTAAATATGAGAAAATATTCTTTCAATAATTCTTGTTAAGTTCTTTATGGGCAATTATTGTGCATAAATTCAGATATTAGATATTATGCCATTCATAATTTTCTTAGCTTTATACAGTTTGAGTTTAGTAAAAAAATATATATGTATACATATAAATCCATTTATTTTTAAGTATTGTTATTTAACCATTTAAGTTTATATGGTGTAAATTAAAGCAAAAAGCTATTTAAGAAATGTTCTACATGTATACTTAATATTTTTTAAATATTTGTTTTCGAAAAAAATTGTATCACTAACGGACCAAAACGGGTATTATAAAAAATGTGTGCTTATTGGTAAAGATTCCTGCTTTTTATTTTTGATCTTATATACATTTTATTTTACAACGCAATGTTTTTTTGTTTAATTTACAACGCCGTTTTCCTTTTATTTTAAAATGCTTTTTTATTATATAAAAAAAAAATTATTTTTAATTTACCAAACACTTTTGGTTTTTTTTTTTTACTTTTTTATAATTTATATTTTTGTTTTCGATTATGTTTCATGCCAACAACACTTTAACTCTACCTAAAAAACCCAAACAGCAATAACCACTTATGCGGTAATCGCTTGTTTCAACAGATATTTTCGTTATTTTCCTACAAGAACGCGAGCAGGTAGTTAGCATAGCTGCTTGACCTGCTCCAACCATCAATGACAGTTTTACAGGGTTATGTCCATTTTAACTGTTGTTGCATATTGTTATATTCCCACACAAAGAATGTATGTATATATCAGTGAACTAAACAAGCTGCTTTGTTTTTTAAAGAAACCCTTTGTGAAAAAGTATTGTATTTTTATAACATACATACGTATGAAGAAATGCGCTTGAACTAGCGCAAGTATAAGTAGATTTTTTCCAAGAAATGCGTCACATGCTTACTTTTGATGGTTCAAGTAGAGCGAATACATTTCCAAGCAGCTTGACATATTTCTCTTGTATATATATACATTTGTATACGAGTATAAATGGTTTCACTAATTCGTTTTTTTAATTTTTAACAGGCGTCTGGAATGGCTTCGGTTGCTAGGTGTGGAAGGCCCAACAGCCAAATACATTTTCGCATGTCAGAGGCATTTTGCCAAAAACATCAGATTGGGACGGTTCTTAAAAAGAAACGCTGTTCCTATTTTATGTAATTACTACGTATATTGGTGAAAATAGGGCTCTAGGGGAACCGAACAACTAAAAAAATCGGTAACGCGCCTACATTTCTGCCTCCTGGGTGGTGTGGAAAAGAAATGACAACTTTCATAAATGGATACAGCTCACTAATCTTAAATTTTTAATATATTACTATTAAGAATGTGTGAGAATAATGATTTAGTGCACTGAGTCCAATTATAGTAACTTTTTTATGTTTGAGTTATGGGACTCACTTATTTTCTTTATTTATTTATTTAAATAAACAATGATTTTTTATACAAATATGTCTGTTTATTCATTATTTAATGGAAAATGTGGTGATAAATCTTAATATTCCTCGAGTTTAATGCAAGGTAATAATAATAATTATTTAATTGCTATGATTATTCATAACAAAGCTACGCGATCTATCACGCCCGAGCAACGAGGAGGAACACGCATCAGAAACAGTTGACAATTATTCCAAACCCAAAGGATGCTGTGTATGTTTGGTGGAAACGCCATATAAGCAACTTTGTAGCAGCATGTGAACACTCCCTTATATGCACGCCACGCACACACAAAGTACAAAAAGAAAATAAGCACAGGCATCTATGAAAAAACACATTTAAATGGTGGGGCACTTTACTAATATATGCTGTAAGTAAGAAAAATGCTTGTTTATTAAAAATATTCACAGAAATTTATACAATTAGCAAGTTGCGTTTTATGTAAACAAAGAAGAACAAGAGAGTTGTCATGGAAATATCAACCACAGGATTGCTTTTCTGCGTAGTGCTAAAAGTTTTAGAAAGTTTTAGAAAATATCAAAAAATTTTCGCTAAACAAGTAAAATCTTTGTACAAACATTTCCAGATCAAATTAGTTGCTATAATAAATAATTTTCGGCAAATAGTTTCTATTATTTATGAAGTTATTAAACATTTGTCACAAGCTACTACTACTTTTATTTCGGTCCCAACGAATGACACCCTTCGTTGAGTGGCTTCCAATAAGGGGAACCCGATCAGGTGAGCACAGCTGTAAGTCGAACAGCTGATTCATATCTTACTTGTACAGTTGTACTATGGCTCGTAGCAAGTCTTCTGGTATGAAAAATCGTTTGTTTACAAACTCCTAGCAATGAAATAATGTTTATCTTGTTCGCAAGCACAGTATCACAGTATAACCAGTGTTTGCACTGTGGTGAAAGTTCTCCATGGAGGTGAATTTTTCAGAGTTGAAATCCATGGTAGGATGGAATTTCGCGGACGCATGGTTGCATTTCAGTAACAAAAAAAACTTAAGAAATATTTCAAGAAACAAAATGAATTTAATGTATATATTCCATGAATTAATATAATATCATGAATTTACTGCACTACAAGAAGTATAAAAAATGTATATTAAAGGCCATATTGTAAAATTTCGTACAAATGCATATTGATGATCGGCTCTTTATGAACGATGCTATTAAATAGTAATTTTGCGCAAAAAAGCACCCCTGTTAGTTGAGGACATTGAGGTGAATTTGAAATTCTTAGAAATTTTCTAAAACAAAATAAAGAAAATATTTTGCTTGCAGTTTTATATTTATTTATACTATTTATTTAATAGTAATATACGATTATCTGGTAGCTTTAATGTCAAGGTACGGTGTTAATGAACTATGAGTCATCTTATATATAAAAACTAATGTGTTTTTGTTTTAGGAGTGTCCAGTCTAAATATTAGCTGGAGAAGTTGAAATACTTATTACTAACCGGATAAGTATTTCCAGTACCTGGCAAATGATGACTATTGTTATTGTGAACAAAAACCATAAACTACAAGTTGCGATGGAGCATTGCAAGCTGCACGTAATCGTGGCTGCCGCCGGAGGCCTTTTTATTCCATCTATACAATGTCCCAGGGGGTACCATAACAGTCGCCCATACGGCAGTTGCTACCCAAGGCCTTTTTTGTTGCATCTTGAATGAATGAATTAATCTTATGCACTCTGCGTGGTATTAGTTTCCTTTAGGGGTCAACTTCTAATAAATTAGCTAAAATTATGTGATATAGCTCAAAAGACGGCGTTCGGCCGCAGGATCTCGAATCCGGAAGCGCTTTTTTTAATATTTTGCTTCTCTGCAGAGATATTTGCAATCAAAGTTTCAAGTTTTCATGTGGTTGTTGTAATTTTATTATTATTATGTCACACGTCCGGACTTGGGATGGCGTAGCCCAGGGTTATTTTTATAAGCGCGGCCGAAGGCCGCCAACTCAGAAAAGTGTTTCGTACATAAATACCATGGATTGCGCCCCATTTTTGGTATTGGACCCGGGTAATTTTTCGGTTTTTTGACCATAACTTTTCACTAAAACAAAAAATTAAAAAAAGCGCTTCCGGATTCGTGATCCTGAGTCCAAAACCCGTCTTTTGAGCTATCTCCCATAATTTTAGCTAATATATTAGCAGTTGACCCCTAAAGGAAACTAATACCCTCTGCGTTTATGCTCCTTTTTGGGGAGGCTAAAATCAAATCTGTTATAAATGAAACAAATTAATATAAATTTTCATCATTTGCACAACTTTTTTTATTTCCATTTGATTTTCACCACGCGTGATAGGGTTGTGTTTAATCACTCAGGGCTGCATTTTGTTGAAGTATTTGTTAGATAGTGATTTTTTCTCTAATACTTCACGTTGACCTGCAAACTG